>VXBU01007102.1:224190-235740 GCA_013400315.1 Bombycilla garrulus
TTTTTTCCTCGGAGGAAATCGGGGCTTTGGAGCCCAGCACAGAGCGGGGCTTAACTTTAGTCTGATGTGCTTAGCTGAAGAATTAACTGTGAGAAATACCACCAAGTTCCACAGGAAAGAAAACAGCGTCAGGTTGTTTGAACGTTTCCAGTCTGCACCATCAGCACGGCTCCCAGCTCCAGCACCAGCAGCGCTGATCGTCCCCGGAGGAATCACCCGGATTTGATTTTTTTATTTTTTTTTTATTTTAATTTTTTTTGTGCCCTGTAACTACCGCTCCCAAGCGTGGCTGTACACACACAGCCGCTCACACACGCAAATCCTATAAATGCTAATAAAACAGATTCCTCAGGATTTGTTTAACTTGCCCCGGCACCGCCACCCCATATTGATATTCAGTGGGGTTGCCGGTGCGAGGATTACCGGTGAAGTGGAAGATTTTGGGATCAGCCTTCTAGGGTGCCACTCGTGCCCCCTCAGGCAAGGTGGCAGCCATAAACACCGGCGATGCGATGAATTTGAGCTGGATACTTGAAAGGGGAAAAAAGGAAGTGGAATCTTGGTGCTGGAATTATGGAACTATGCAGAATCGAGGCCTCCGGTTGCAGGGGATCGTTTTCAGCTCCTTTCTGGAAGCTGTGTGGCTGCTATTGTCCAGCCTTTGCTGGCCACATGGGACACGTTTGGCAATAGGACAGAAAATTATTTCTACTGGGCATGAACTGGAAATATCCAGCTGGGGCATGGATCCCATTTCTAATCAGGGTGGAGGGAAGGAAATCTCAGCGCTCTTTCTTGTTGCTCAGACAGCGTTTGGAGGGTTTGTCAAAAGCTCCTACCCAGAAAAAAATACGGCTGTTTAAAATGAATTAAGGGTTGTGGGTTTTGTTGGTTTTTTTTTTCTTTTGGACCCTTTCAACTTGTAAATTTGGGGGTTTTATTCTGCTGTCCACGCTGTGGAAGGGGGTGCAGGCTGTGTGCAGTGCAGCTCTGCAGGAGCTGTCAGAGTTGATGGACTGATCCAAATGGATGATATTTGCAAAAAATATGCCCAAGTTAAAAACTCTCAGCGCTCATGTTCGGGTCAGGTTTTCAATTTCAGTTTTCTAAGGAGAATCAAGTTGTTTTGTTAAGGTCAACTACATTTTTTTTCTTACCCCCCTCACCCCACAACTGGAGCTGGAATTCGATGAATTTTCCACAAGTATTTTCATAGGGCTCTGATAATTGGTATTAATTATGACACCCAAAGTTTCGTGACCAAACATTTGCTGCTGCTAATATAAGCTGCAAACCATATTTCTTTTAAGCACAGGAGATAGTTTAAAAGGCAGAAGCTGGGAATAGGAGAGGGAGTGTATCAATCAGGGAGAGGAAGCTTCTTGGCTGGAGAAACTGGAAAAAAAAAAAAACCTAGTGGGAAAAGCACACACTGGATCATTTTTACTCTATCTGTCTGAAATCCTTTGGACATTATAAAAAGTCAATACGAGTATTTTTATTTACTTTTTCAAAGTTCTGCTCAGAGATTTGTTTTCTCAGTGGTCCTTGGCTTGTATGAACAGTGTGACTAATCTAGTGGAGATGAATAATGGATCTGGGAGGAATAGAGGAATTCTGATTCAAAAACATTTCTCTCTCTTTTTTTTTTGGTGGTATTTTATGCTGCTTGGCATTCAATACATTATATAATGACTGTCGGGAGGACTTTGGTAAAACTTGATGGCAAAGTTTATAAATACTTTAGTCATGATTTAGAAATGATGGATGGAAAATGTTATTTATGCATAATGCTATTTATGCCTAATTATGTGATGTTTTACTCTGTTCTGAGCACACTCACGAGCAAATGAATGTGCTGTCATTAACAACTGCACCTTTGATTTCTAAATGGTTTTTTTACCATGGACAGGCAGAGAAATTGAAGTAAAGAACTGAGCTTTTCACAAGGGACCGGAACACGAGGGGCAGGGAGGGGTTGGAGAAGCAAAACTGAAGTTCTGGTCAAGGTCACTTTTGGGAACTCAAGACCTCAGCCCTGCAAATGGACCTGGATCAGCCAAATCTCCAAGGCAGGAGCTTAAACCAGTGTGGAATTCCCACAGTGCAACCTCAACAAGGCAGGAGAAACTCTGGGAATAGTGGGAAGGGGAAAGGAAAGGAAAGGAAAGGAAAGGAAAGGAAAGGAAAGGAAAGGAAAGGAAAGGAAAGGAAAGGAAAGGAAAGGAAAGGAAAGGAAAGGAAAGGAAAGGAAAGGAAAGGAAAGGAAAGGAAAGGAAAGGAAAGGAAAGGAAAGGAAAGGAAAGGAAAGGAAAGGAAAGGAAAGGAAAGGAAAGGAAAGGAATGGAAAGGAAAGGAAAGGAAAGGAAAGGAAAGGAAAGGAAAAAGGAAAGGAAAGGGGAAAATTTCCTTGCTGGTGCCGTCAGGCTGATCGGAAAGGTCTAAGCATGGGAAAAGTCAAAAATCAGCCATGTAGGAACTTGCTGCTTTTCCTTGTTATTGTTTCCAGCTTGTCTTGCCTTCTTTTTTTAGTCAGGGTTCATATCATCAAAGTTTTCACATTTTATGATGGGAGTTTGGGATAGGTTTGATCTTAACTAAACGAAGATGACCCAAGTTCAGTGTCTGTCACCACCGGAAGAACACCCAGGAGATGCTGCCCTCTAAAATGATCTGTTTGCCTTGGGATGCTGATCCTGGAGTTTGAACCTCAAAACCCACCAAGAGCAAGGAATTAGTGAGGAATACACAGTGCAAATCCCAGAATGCCCAGGTGGGAAGAGACCTCCAAGCCCATCGAGTCCAAGCCGTGCCCAACTCCTCAACTCAACCCTGGCACCCAGTGCCACATCCAGGCTTTCTTTAAACACATCCAGGGACGGTGACTGCAGCACCTCCCCGGGCAGCCATTCCAGCACTTTATCACCCTTTCCTCAAGAACTTCTTCCCAATATCCAANCTCACCCCGGAGTCTCCTTTCCTCCAGGCTGAGCAGCCCAGCTCCCTCAGTGCTTCCTCACAGGGTTTGTGTTCCCAGCCCCTCTCCAGGTCCTTCCCAAGCTGAGGACCAGAGCTGGGCCCAGCACTCGAGGGGCTCAAACACACTGAAAGCTTCTCCCTCTGCACCTCCAGCAGCAGGAAGTGTCTCTGTGTCCCTGTGTGTCATGGTCTGACTGGTTTTTATACACAAAATCAGTCGGACCATGGATATCCTGCCTCAGCTCCCTCCTTTGTCCCAAGGTTCAACCACGGCCTCTCGTGGTGGGTGGGCCCTGCCTGGTGCTGGACACCAAAGCCACTCTGTCACCCCCTCCTCAGCTGGACAGGGGACAGAAATATCCTGAAAGGCTCCTGGGTTGAGATAACGACAGGCACAACGCTCTGGAATTGCTGTCACGGGTAAAGCAGACTTGTCTTGGGGAAAAAAATAATGAGTTTCCAATCAAAGCAGGGCAGGATAAAAAAGAAAAACTGGGTTTTAAAAAATACCTTTCCCTCATCCCTCTCTCCTTCCTGGGCTCAAAAGGCTCTTGATTTTCTCCAGTGGCTCAGGGGGAGCTCCATCAGGAACTGGTCCTGTGTGGATCTCTTTTCCATGGGGTCAGTCCTTCAGGAAATACTCTAGTTTGGATCTTTTCATCCATGGAGTCATTTCTGCAGGAACTGCTCCCTTTTCCCATGGAATCTGTCCTTCAGGAACTGCTCCAGTGTGGATCCCTTTCCCATGGGGTCAGTCCTTCAGGAACCGATCTCTTTTCCATGGGGTCAGTCCTGCAGGAACTGCTCCAGAGTCAATCCCTTTTTCCATGGGGTCATTTCTTCAGGAATTGATCCTTTTATCCATGGGGTCAGTCCTGCAGGATCTGCTCCCTTTTCCCATGGGGTCAGTCCCTCAGGAATTGATCCCTTTTCCATGGGCTCAGTCCTTCAGGAACTGCTCCAATTTGGCATTCTTGTCAGCAAAGCTGCTCCGGTGTGGGCTCCTCTCTCCACATATTTTTGGAAAAGATGGAGAGATTAAAGTTTGAAATCCCTCAAAGACAATCGAACTTTCCCCTCAGTTCATCAATTCAGGATCACTCAGGGAAATGGTGCTCTGCTCCAGACTTAAAGCTTGAGTTCTGTTTTCCTTTTGGTTTTTCTCTTCAAATCCCAAACCTAACAAAGAACAAAACAAAACAAAACACCAACCAACCAAACAACAACAACAACAAAAACCCTAAAAACCAAAACCCTACCAAAATGAAAATTCCAGCCAGGGAATGGCAGGATGAGGAAGATGCTTATGCTTGAGGTAGGAAAAAGGCTCCAAGAACCAGCCCAGTACCCCTTTAAAATCTCCCTGTGACTGCTCACTTATTTTATATATTCTCCTTGGAAGTGCCCAATCCCAGAACAATTTATAAATTTGGAAATGCTGCTGCCATTAGGATTATTTGCAAGGAAGTAGAAAACCTGTGTTTATGTCTTCAAAGCAATTGTTTTGATATTTTCCTGTCTATTAAAAAAACCCTAAACCCATCCAAACAAAACCCCAAAAAACAAGGAAACAACCAAACAGGGGAAAATTTCATGTTGCTTTAGACAAATACATGGAATTATTCCTCTGTTTTCTTGTACTACTTCTTAGGAATTTCCAAAAGTTCCTGGAATCATCTGTTGTCATACTGAGTTTTCCATAAAACTGACCTCAGCTAAAAAAGATCCTTGCCTTCAAGTCTCCCAATACATTCATTTTCTGAGGGAAGGAATCACTAGATTCCCTGCACCAACACAAACTGGTCCAAATCGTTGTCTCCAAACCCTCCTTTTGTCACTGGAGCGGCTTCAGAAATTATTTTATTTCTCCTCCTCCTAAAAATTCTAAACGTGCTTTTCTCCCTTTCCCTCCCTTTTGAACCCAGAACCTTCTCTACTTTCATTTTTCCCCCCCAGCTTTCTCTGCTGTGGGGTTTTTCCAGCGCTGGAGAGGTGCCATTAGCATATCTTGGGAAAGCTTCCTGCAGTGGGGATTGGCAGAGAAATGTTTACCCTGAATAGATCGGGAGTGCTGGGCAGTGCAAATACAGTGGGATTGATTCCACCGATGCCTCCGACCCTCAAAAAATGCAGCGTGGGCTGGAGAGTTCAAAAAAGAAACCCAAAAAAACAAAACACCAGAGAGGATCTCAGAATTAGCAAGATTGTGTAATTAACACGAGAGGAATATTCTCCTGATATTTCCCAGTGTTTTGGCCACCGTCACTGGGGAAATTTGGGCTCTGAACCCATAAATGAGGGATTTCAGGTCAGTGGGAACAGGCTTGAAAGGGAGATTTACAAAAGCAAAGCGAGGGGAAAATAGGAGCATGAAAAACACAGGGAATATTATTTATCATGAATTCCTGAGAGAATCAGCTGGAGAGCTGAACTGAATTTAGGGGGAGATAAAGCTGACAGATAAATCTCAGGCAAATCTGAGATGAGAGCCCAGCGTGGCTGGAGGAATAAAATAGATGTGGTGATGAGAGGTGCTGGAGGAGGAGGGGAGCTCTGCGCAAATCCAACCCCATTCTCAATAAAAACTGGGATCTTTGGGGATTACTCAGCCAGAAACTACAACTCCCCAGAGATTTGCCTCGACACCAAGAAAACCTCACAGGTCTGCTGCTGCAAACAGGGGTTCTGTGAAGAGGCCAAACTCCTCATGAATCACCACCGTGGTCTTCAGCGTTTTCCCTCCGTGGAGGCTTTTCCAAGTGATGTAATGCTGGAAATTCGATATCCTGCTCCCTAATCCCAGCCAGGAGCGGGATTTTGTGGATTCAGGAGCAATCCTAGAATGTTTTGGGTTGTGATGCCAGAACTGTTGCCTGGAAAGGCTGACCTGGAAACAGAGACTAGGCAGAGTTAAAGAATTGAAAAGGGATTTATTGAAAGGATATTGTTGGGGTCATGCAAAAACTCTTTGGAGCTACACCCAGCAATGGGCCCCAAAAAAAAAAAAAAAATGGGTGCCTGGTCATGAGGTCTCACACTTTTATAAGCTCTGGTCCATCAGCAGATTGGAGTTCATTGTCCAATTCCAGCTCCAGCTGATGAAGCTCCATCCTCCTTGTTCCCTCTCTTCCTTCACTGCTGTTTCCACTCTTGGGCCTCCAATTTGTCCTTGGTCCCAGCTGGAAAGGAATTGTTTTGTGTCCCTGCTCTGTGCAGAGAGCTCAGCAACCCTGAATATGAAACCCAGAACTGCACATTAAACCAGCACAGAGCCTGAAAAATAGAAAAGCTCAAACTGAAGGCATCATTTGGAGTGGACCTTAAAGGTTGTGCAATTCCACCTTCCAGCAGCCCAGGTTGCTCAGAGCTCCATCAGTTTTGATTCCCTATGAACTCTGGATCAGTGGTTTAATAATTTCTCAGGTTCAGCACCTGGGACACACAGGTTGCTTCCAGAGCCACAACAGAGTGAAATCAGATCTGATGCTGAAATAATAAAAAGGAGAATTTCACCCTTTGTGCTGAACCAGTAAATTAATGAAGGGATATTCAGGCTCCTTGTGTGTGCACATCCATTTCCTTGATGCAGGACTTTTGATAACTTGATTTTAACAGCAAGCCAAGTAAAGGAAGGACTCTCAACTCTCCACTCTAAATTTCCCGGGTTTTGACAGATTAAATCAAATCCTTAAGGCCATTTTATCACAGTTTATTTTCTCTCTGTGCAAGCGTGTGATTTATGCCCCCTTTTTATTGCACGGACCTTTGTCTCGGCGCGGTTTGATTCAGTCCACTAATGGCCCTCAGCTGATTTTATTTTAGGAGCTGCAAATTTGTGCACACCGAGCTGGACAAATGCAGCGCAGGGGTGAATTAAATGGTGGAATTCAGTGGAGAAAAAAAAAAAAAAAAAAAAAAAAGAGCAAATTAGTGAGAGAGCAAGATTTTTAAGTGATCCAAAGCAGCGCTGCACGTAAACAATGGCGCCTTGGTGTTTACTGTACATTATCTGCCTAAATCCAAGGATTACTGTTTCCCCTGGAGCAGCCACTGGCTGGAGGTTCTCAGTGGTAGCTGTTATTAGTAGCAATGACATATTAATTGAACTTCACTGCTTCCAGGTGTGTGGCACACTCCGGGGTCACCCAGAGCACTCCAGTTTCACGTGGATTCAATTACGGCAGCGTTATGAAGGAATGCGACATGTCATGCATTAAAATGTCAATTACCACTTTTTATGGGATGCGGGGAGGGGGAGAAAAAAAAAAAATCAACCCATCAGGCTTTTTCTTGCATCACTTCTGTCTGCTTGGGTGCTGGGAGCAGCCAGAGGGGTTTGTGTTTATCTCCTACCTCGTCTGGGCAACAAGAAGAGACGGAAAGATGTCTTTAAAAATAATTTATTAAATTCCTTTAGTGGTTTGGATGGGTCATTTGGTGATATCAGTGACGCAGAACCATGGTTGGGGTTGGAAGGGACATTTAAAGGTCATCAGTCCCCACTGCAGGGAGCATCTTCAACTCCATCAGGTACTCAGAGCTCCCTTCAACCTGACCTTAAACAATTCCAGGGATGGGGCATCCCTTTAGGATCTCCTGGTCTGAGCTGCTCAAGGTCCTGGGCACAGAATCTCAAAGGGTTTTCAGCACCCAGCACTCTGCCCTGTGCCCAACAGAACAGACCCAGTTGTGTTTCACAGGTTTTCCAGCAATTTTTGCAGGGTAATTGTTCATCCCACGGATACTTCGGGAAACCTTCCCCTCCAAAGAGAAATTCTCTTTTCTCTCCAGGTGTTTGTTCTCCCCCAGGTAGTTTATTCCTGCTCCCCCTTTAGACCTGCTATTACATCTGATATCTAGATTTACACCTGCTATTTTTGTCAAGAATCACTTCAAATCCAACCTTTTGGATCAGATGGAAAGTGGGAAACTTCCGAAGCAAAATTTAACTAAAGGAGATGGAATAAAAAAAAAATAAAAATCCTTGCAATATTTTTATCACGGAGTATTTTCACATCTCTAATTGTGTTCCATGAAATCTCAATCCTCACGCTCTCTGCTGGCAAACTATTTTTAAGCTCTCTTGGAAAATTCTTTGTTGGCTGTGAAGCTGGGCTTGGGGGGTGAATGATTGCCAGGCCATGTGGGCTGTGCCCTGGGCAGCTGAATATTTAGCAGCAGCTTTTTTTTTTTTGTGTGTGTGTGTGGTTGCTCAAGGCTCTTGTGAGTCAGATTCATACAAAGATCAGGATAAATAAATTACAGGATGAAGACAGAGATTTGTTTTAGAATTTTAACTGAGGAGCTTTTTATTCTGTTTGCACGGACATTGGGAGCTGACAAGAGCAGGAACTTGTGAGGACTCTGCACCAAACTCAATAACATCCCAAAGAAACTCTTAAATCCTTCTATCCAGATATTCCAAACTCTGGATTTCCTGTGGAATCCTGGGAACACTGGAAAACAACAGATCTAAAGTATTCCTGCATTCATTCATGGTGTGCTTTGTACATCATCAAATTCCAGTTAAATATGTTGGCTTCAATTGCAGATCTCGCCTGTGATTTCTAAAGTTCCTGATAAAAAAGGGATCTGGGATCACAAACCTGCAGCAGATCCAAGGCTGGGAATAATCACTGCATTCCCTGAGCCTCTCAGGCTCCTCACTTCCCTTCTGGAAAGAAATCATCCCAGGAAAGCTCCTTGTCTGTCAGACCAAAGGATTCTGCATCCAGCTGTGAGATCAGCCAAGGAATAAACCAACTTTTACCACTCAATACGATACATTTCCAGTAAATTGAGGCCTTTAAAGTGGAATTTAATCCCAAGCCCACAAAGTTAAACACAGGAAAATCACAGGGGTGGCATCCCACGGCCTGGATCCTGCTCGAGATCCAGGATATTTCTAAGAAAGAGAAAATTGTGATGATCCTTTCCAATCCTAAAATCTCAAAATTGTCCTGGATCATGCAGGAGGATGTTTACAACATTTTAAAGTCCTCTCTTTTAGCCAAAATCACATAAAATCCCTACTTTCTATTAGGAAAATATACAAATACATATATATTAAGCTAATCAAATACATCTTCCCAATTTTAAGGGGAAGAAGTCGTTTCCAAGAGCCCCCAAAACACACAACAGTTCTTAAAGTCCCCGAGTGCCAGCAGCAAGTTTTATTTCAATGATTTCTTCGAAAGAGTGCAGATGCCTGACGGATTGTGTAGATTTTTCCTGTTGTGAGCAGCCTTTCAAAGCTTGAAGGACAAACACATATTCACAATGTATAAAAACTTCTCTACTCGTGCACGAGCGGCTGTGCAGAGCACTGAGCTGCACATCATTACTTTAGAAACAGCAAAAAATGGCTCTTTCTGATCTCTGCGTTTGGGAAAAAACCCAAAGCCCATCAAATCCGAGATCACACGGCACTTCAAAACTGAAAGTGCAAAATATGGACTGCGAGCGTGTCTTATTTATAAATACACGCTCTGAAATTCAGAGTGGGCGCTTTGTTTTTAAACCCAAGGCACAAGGGGACATTGTTTTTTTTTCAGCAGACGCTCAAAGCAGCTCCCTGGCAGGATTAATCCTTAAAATGCCCAATAATACAGATAATTTGAATAGTGCCATTGAGAGGGAGGCAGCTCTGGCTCTGCCCTGTTTGTGGGGAGCTGTTTGATAAAATTATTTATTGCTGACACAGAGGAGGGATCCTCGTGGGTCCTTTCCAGCTTGGCTCGTTCTGGGGTTTGTGGGAGATCAGACACATCCCCTGGGGGTGGGAGAAGGCAGAAAAACCTCTGGAAAAAAAAAATCTTTCCCTCATATTTCAGGGGTTTAGCCCAGTTAAGGACGGAGTGTGGGCACCTCTAGGAGCACACGGTGATTCCTCCAAGGGATTTCCCTTGAGATTCCCTCTTTTTTTTCCAGGGATGAGCCTTCCCCTCCCCATCTCCTTCCATCAGGGAAGCTTTTCTGCTTGGTTAAATTTCTATTCCGTGGTTTTGGGAGAAGACCATCCATCCATTGAGAGAACAGGCAGCTGGGATGAGAAATTTCAGTGTGGTTGCTCAAGGTTCTTGTGAGTCAGATTCATACAGAGACCAAGATAAATAAATTACTGAATGGAGGCAGAGATTTATTTAAGAATTTTTATTCTGCGTTCTTTTTTTCTGTTTGCATGGACATTGGGAGCTGACAAGAGTAGGAATTCCTTAACTTAATTTCCTTAACTTCCAGCTAAGGAAGGAGTGTGGGCACCTCTAGGAGAGCACTGGGATTCCTCAGAGCATCTCACCACCCTTGAGATTCCCTCTTTTTTCCAGGGATGACCCTCCCCATCTCCTTCCAACAGGGAACTTTCTCTGCTCCACTAAATTTCTATTCCGTGCCCGTGTTTTGGGAGAAGACCATCCATCCATTAAGAGAACAGGGAGTTGGGATGAGAAATGCTAATGTATTTTGGAGTCTGTTGACTGAGGCCTCTGTGCAGGCAGAAAAAAAAAAGGAAAAAAAATCCTAATTTTAAGTGGTCTCCCCACTGCTGGGACTGCTGAGATGATTAAAATGAAGCGCAGGTTCCAGGCCCTGCCTGACTCAAAGTTTAAACGAGATTGGAAATGGTTGCTTGACTTTACATCACATTAACATTAGCAATTTCCTGGCTATTGTTTTTCTTTCCCCACAGTGGTGACTTTTCCAAAATAGATCCCTCATCTGACTGTAAAGGTAAATGAAAATCAGCCCCATTAAATTTACTGTCTGTAAAGCACTAATGCCTAACAAAGAGTATCTTTACATTTAGATGGCATTTTTTATCCCGAGGAATCTCAAATCACTCCATAAAAACCCTGACCTTGATCCTCAAGTCATTTCCATCTACCAGCAACTTTTATTTTGAATATTGAGCAGGATTGCGCAGAAATGTATCATTACTTAGAGGCATACTGAATTTCTTGATATATTTGTGTCACTCCGGGATATTATTATTAATTGTGCACTTTATACATAAAAATTAAGATGTTAAATGAAGGATTCAACCAGATTTCATGCTATTTATCACACAACAAATAATATTTCTGCTCTGCATCCTCACAGCTGTTGCCTCCCTCCTTTTTTACAGGAATGCAAGCAATTCCGGGATTTATTGGCAAGTATCAGAGGAAAAGTGTTAATGAAAATCAGAGCTGGGGGTCTCATAAACAAGGCATCATTTTGGGGTTTTTTATGTTTGAGTCTGGAATACTGGAAATGCCAGATTAAAATGCACCGAGCATGTGATGACATCTGGCTGCTGGGCCAAATTTCATAGTCCTGTTATGTTGGCTAATCTGCTGAAAAGGTAAAAAGTTGAATAAATCCAGAACAATATCACTCATGGCTGTAACTCCTATAAATTCTCCCTGACTGCAGGCTCTACTCAAAATACCCAGAAAAGTAATTCTGATTTAGGAACCAGCTTCTCTCAGGATGTAATATTATTATTATTATTATTATTATTATTATTATTATTATTATTATTATTATTATTATTATTATTATTATTATTATTATTATTATGATTATTATTAT
>VXBU01007102.1:235836-299241 GCA_013400315.1 Bombycilla garrulus
CTGTAGCTTTGCCCTTACACATAAATTACAAAAAACTCACATTTTTTTTTTTCTAAATCTATATTTTTTTCCCTAATTCTCCCCAAGTAGGGTTATTCCTGCTTCCCCTTTAGACCTGCAATTTTTGTCGAGAACCACTTCAAATCCAGCCTTTTGGATCAGATGGAAAGCGGGAAATTTCAGAAGCAAATTTTAGCTAAAGGAGATGGAATGAAAAAAAAAATCCTTGCAATATTTTTCTCCTGGAGTAATTTCACATCTCCAATTGTGTTCCATGAAATCTCAAACCTCACGCTGTTTGCTGGCAATTAGAAAATTAATTTTAATTTCTGTGCTATAGGAGCACAGGGTTTAAAGGAATTTCTTGTGTCAGAAGGCTGGGCCTTTTTTCTTGCAGACTTTACATTTTTAGGCTTTTCCCTGCAGATTTTAGCCCATTTCCAATGCCCCATCCTACAACCTCTCACCTTCCAGGTATTTCCCACTCCCTACATGCCAGGCTCAGTGGAAATTGCCTTGTAGGCAGCAATTGAAATAATTTTTTTAAGGGAACAACAAAGAAAAATTAATTTTTCTTTATCAGGGTCCTTTTGAATTAGCAAATCTCCCATCACCAGTAAAATCCAGGCCGTGCAACACTCGATGCTCTCACGAGGAAAATCCTGACTTCATCATTTTTAAAGCAAGATATAAAAGACAGATTCTTCTCTCTTATTCTTTTTCATTCATCTTGACCCTTGACAACCCTGCCTGTGCTGGGCTCAGCGTGGGATTTGCTGTTTTCCTCTTGCTGGACAACGTTGTTCCTGCTGGAAAGATCCTGAAACGAGCAGTTTGGAAAACAAACACCTTTGGAAAACAATCCGCCTTCCCTCCCTCTCCTCCCCTGGATCAGTCAGGATTTTGTCCAGTGCCACACATTCCCACTAAAATGTTGACAACGCCAAATGTTTTTCTTCTAGAAATTTGGTGGAATAGAATTTTGTCATTATTTGTTGCATAACCAAAGATGGACTGAACAAGGGTGCTCAGGCTTTTATTTTACTAAGCTGTGAAAAAAAAAAAAAATCTGGTTTTATTTAAGAGAAATATTTGATGTTGTTGCATCCTCTCTCTTTGCTTCAGCAGAATTTTTTTTTTTTTGCCAGAATCTTCCAGATAAAATGTCCTTTTCATTTTCCCTCTATTCCCCAGCATTTCACACAGCACAGAAAATCCACTCGTGCATCTGGAGGGCTCTGTCTGTATTCAGCCCCAAGTGCTGGATAAATGCTGATTATTCCCCTCAAGCCCTTCTCATTATTCTATTTAAGTCCTGATCACTCAGCACAGTGTGAAGATAAGATAAAAATCAGCTTTATTTCTTATTCTGAGAAAAGCTGACATCAGGATCAATAAATCCTGACAGAAGCCATTAACATTTTAATGAGTTACTCAATAATATTCTAAAGATGTGCTGGCAAGTCAAGCCTCCTTTGATTAAGGACAAATTTCTTAGACTACTGTAAATATATATTTCACGGCCCAGAATGCAAAGCTGTCACTTATCAATCAAGAAAAAAGGGCAAAAGTCAGGCCTAAAGGAACTGGGGAAGGGGCTGCCCACATGATTATGATGATTACTGTACAGGATTTTTAAGAACTTTTTAAGAGGCCATTCATCTGAACCAGAAAAACCCAAAATATTAATTAGGGGCTTGTTCGGTTGCCGCACAACTGAAGGTGCACCCATGGATTCATTCTACAACATCCAAAAATCCCCCAGCGTTGGGAGAAGTTGGATGTGGTCGAGTGGAGAAATTAATAAAGGGAGAAAATCAGGTGAGCAGGAAAAAGAAAAAGATCTGTGCAAACCCTCAGGGAGCCAGCAGGGTGAAATGTTCTTGTCCAAGGATGAGTTTTGCCCTTTAATTCCACTAAAATCAGGATTGGACCCGAAGGAGAGGCGCTGCCTGACAAGGTGCTCAAAGTTGCAATAAATTTGCTGTCAGGATGATGCTATCGAGCACAATGCCAATAACTTAGAGGAAAATCCTGCCTGGGATCCCATGCTTGCAGGATATTGACCTGAGAGCATTTTAATAAACAAATATGAGCTTTGGACAGCAAGTCAGAGGTGACTTTTCCAAAGGAGTCAATGCAAGGGAAGCCAGAGTGCTGCAACAAAGCTGGGCACAGGAAAGCAGGAATTAGGAATTTGGGATGGCTGGGTAGGGCGAAAAAAAATCCCATTAGTAACTCTTCCCTGTAAGTTTGAATATATAGAAACATGAAACAGCTCAGAAGGAGAGCAGTCATTGATTTTTAGGAGAGTCGCTCCAAGCTGGAGATGAAATTCTCCTCAAAGATCAAGGAAAGGAACAAAAGTGGCAGAAAATTTTGTGTCATGGAAGATAAACACTTTGAAGGTATCTCATGATGTTCTGACACCCGGTTTACAGTTTGTAATGAAAGAAATAAATGCAAGAACTGCAAAAAAAAAAAAATCCTCTTTCTGCACCAGAAAAACCACGGAGTGGAAGGTCTGGAGTTTGATGAACAATTATTGCAGTTCCTAAAATATAAATTTAAATGGAGAATTGTCAGAATTCTCCATTTAAATTTCTATTTTGACAATTGTCAGACTCAGAGTTGTCTCATCCAGCACGCTGATGCTTTATAATGAAGAAAAATTCCCGTTACAGAGAACTAAGAGTAGAAAGAAAAATTTTAAAAGGGAGAAAAAATTTGGATAATTTGGGTCATCTACACAAGTTTCTTTCTTTTGCAATTAGCCATATTTAAATTGCTGCCACATGAAAACGCTCTCATCAATCACCTCTTGGTGACTTCTCCCAGACATCCTGCTCTGAGATGAGGAGTGAGAGGACTTCACACGCGAGGAGGTCATGTGGCTCTGGAGTAAACTGAGAGGGAAATATTCCAGATTTCTGCTCTTCGTGCTTTCTGTATATAAATTACATCTCTAATGTGTGTGCATGTGCATAAACAAAACAGAAGAGACCCCAGGATTCCGGGACTAAATGAATAACGTTGGCATTCATAAATAATTCAACAACTGAGGCTTTGTTGCCACCAAGTTGCTGTTGGCACTCACCAATGGACAGGACATTTATTTACCTCTCAGTGCCTCATGACAGAAACCAGCATTTCTGGGGCTGAGCTCCACAACAAAACCTCAGGGAGAACCCTGGAAGCCACTTCAGTACCTGGGGCAGGTGGCAAAGGGGTGGATTCACCCAATCCCATTGATGCACTCTTACTTTTAATTGATTTTTTGGAATTTTGGTCAGGCATCGCTCATAAATACCAACAGTCAGCGATAATTTCATACACAGCTGTGGTTTTTAATCAGTATTTTGACTGATTGTCAAAGGATTGTCGTGCAGTCTGCACTGAAGATTTGCTTGGGGAAGCAGAAGAGATTTAGCAGAAATTCAGATTTTTTTTTCATTTGAAGTTATTGCACTGAAAGAGATCATCCACAGGTGAGAAATGAGTGCACGCAGAGCCTGAAAATTATCAAATCTGTGCCCATATCACTTTAAGGCTTTTGAGAGCCCGGAAATCCCTTCTTGTGCAAGTGGCCAGAGCGGCTGCCAACCCCTCAGAGCTGCTCAGGTCGGGCTCAGACCCTTCCTGGGAGCTGCTGAATAATTTCCTCCCCTGCAGCCAGCATGTATAATGCATGAGTGCCCGCGTTCCTGCGCCAGCAGCACCTGATTAGAGCATCCCAGTCCTTCTTAAGCCACCCTGGAAGGCTTTTTGTGTGAGTGTGACCCGGCAAACAGAGCCCCAGCCGTGGCTCTGTCACCGGGGCAGCGTCTGGGCAGCGCCTGGCACAAGCTGGGGGCTCAGCAGCACTTCGGCTGCTGAATTGGGGCACAAAAGGGGCTTTGTGGGCACCGCAACCTCTTGCTCTTTTCGAGCCGGGGTGACAAAAGGGGCGGGTGACCTCTGGCTGTGTCACTGAAAGGAACAACAGCCCGGGTTAAGAGCCTAAAGCCCCCAAAAGGAGCCAAGTGCGTGACTGGCTGCTCTTTAAAGTGTTTTTCACTCCAGCAGCAGCAAAACGGGGAGGCAAGAGAGCCAGGGCTGGACCTGAGCCACAGGGGAAGACAGAAAAAAACATCTAAAGGGACACCTCAGGTGCTGTTTTGATGCCTTAAGTTTTAGCTTTTATGTTTTTTTCACATTCTGGGCTGGTTTAGTGTGCGGTTTTGGGTTTTGTATTACGAATTAGTAAATTCTCTTCACAGACCAGAGAGACAAAACAATTCCTTTCCAGCTTGGAACCAAATTGGAGGCCCAAGAGTGGAAACAGCAGTGAAGGAAGAGAGGGAACAAGGAGGATGGAGCTTCATCAGCTGGAGCTGGAATTGGACAATGAACTCCAATCTGCTGATGGACCCAAACCTATCCAAGTGTGACAGTGCCCTATAAAATGGCCTCCCCCCTCATGACCGGTGGCCATTTTGTGCCCATTTGTGGGTTTGACTTGGGTGCAGCCCCAAGGGGTTCCTGCACTGCCCAAGCTGGATCCTTTCCATAAATCCCTTTTATCCTTTTATTCCACCCAGTCTCTGTTTCCAGATCAGCCTTTCCAGAAATCAGTTCAACACCCAGGTTAGACTCGGTTTTGATGCAAATGGATTGTGGTGACTTCACCCTTGGAAGCACAGATAGGAATGAAATCTTGTGTCCCCTCACAGATTTATAGGTTCCCATGAAAGTCATGTTGTGCAAAAAAACAACTCATTCCCTTCTTAGGAACTTCCAAAAGAGATGAACCAGATCTTCCTCTCAAAATTTCGAAGTTCTCTCAACCACATAGGTCTAATTTAGCTGTTACAAGTTTTTTTAAAAATTAAGTGGAAATAAACCACAAATTCCTACTAATGTTTACAGGCCTTGTGTAAATGAATTAAAAGCTCTGAAATATTTAACTGATTATTATGCTTGTTCCGAGTTTTTCTTCTAGATATTATTTCTATGTTTCCTTCTCCCATTCATTCAAATTTCTCTTTGCAAACACTGCTTTCTTTTTCTCTGGTTACTAACATGCCTTACTTCAAAGCCACCTCAAGTGCCACCCCTGCCATGGCAGGGACACCTCCCACTGTCCCAGGGTGTCCCAGCCCCAATGTCCAGCCTGGCCTTGGGCACTGCCAGGGATCCAGGGGCAGCCACAGCTGCTCTGGGAATTCTGTTCCAGGGCTTCCCCACCCTCTCATTGTTTCTATTTTGCTGCTTTCCCCTCCCCTTGATTGTGAGCTCTGTCATTTCAGTCCTTTTCCCTCAAGTCTCTGTGTGAGCCAGTTCCTCCCCAGCCCCTGGAATTGCCTCAGGGAAAGTTTCCTCCCTAGCAGCTTTCATTTCTTAAAATAAACACATTAAAAAGAAAATGGACAAAACTGTGCCCTTCAGGTTTCCTGGACATCTGATTTACCTCTCTGCCCCAGAAGATGTTTGGTGTCATCTCTGCTCTTTCTTCAGAGCAATAACTGCTGTCACCCTGGAATTCTGTTTGTGACTGGCAGTGATGAGTTCCAGGAACTTTATGGGTTCAAACTGAAAGAAGAGAAATTTAGGTTGGTTATTGGGCAGGAATTGTTCCCTGGGAGGGTGGGGAGGGGCTGGGATGGAATTCCCAGAGCAGCTGTGGCTGCCCCTGGATCCCTGGCAGTGCCCAAGGCCAGGCTGGACATTGGGGCTTGGAGCAGCCTGAGACAGTGGGAGGTGTCCCTGCCCAGTAAATCTGAAAAATCCCAATCCACCCTCTGGGTCCACCTCTGGCTCTCAGTGGCACAGGAGAGCAAGATTTCCAAAGCTTCTCTGCTGAGGCTGAAGAGATTAAAACCGCCATTTGTAAAGCAGCCAAAGCAGATGTGCTCACTGAGGCAATGTCTGTTGGACATCGGCGGGAATTTCCTCATGGAAACGGTGGCCAGGCCTTGACAGGGGCTGTCCAGGTGTTGACTGCAAAGGCTGATCTGGAAACAGAGACTGGATATAGTAAAAGGATAAAAGGGATTTATTGAAAGGATCCAGCTCGGGCAGTGCAGGAACCCCTTGGGGCTGCACCCAAGTCAAACCCACAAATGGACACAAAATGGCCGCCGGTCATGAGGGGGGGAGGCCATTTTATAGGGCACTGTCACACTTGGATAGGTTTGGGTCCATCAGCAGATTGGAATTAATTGTCCAATTCCAGCTCCAGGTGATGAAGCTCCATCCTCCTTGTTCCCTCTCTTCCTTCACTGCTGTTTCCACTCTTGGGCCTCCAATTTGGTTCCAAGCTGGAAAGGAATTGTTTTGTGTCCCTGCTCTGTGCAGAGAGCTCAGCAACCCTGAATATGAAACCCAGAACTCCATGCTAAACCAGCACAGAGTCTGAAAAATAGAAAAGCCCAAACTTAAGGCATCACATGGAAGTTTGGAATCTCGATCCTTGGAGGTGTCACCTGGAGGTGGCCCTCAGAGCTCTGGGCTGGGGACAAGGTGGGGATGGGTCCCACCCTGGGGAGTCCAACCTTTTCCAGCCTCAGGAATTCTGGGATTCTGCGATTTGGGCCCAATGCTGTAAGTTCATGGAAGCCAGCAGCACTTCAGCTGCATTGACTGAAGAGATGATTCTCCTCTTAGAAATGGCTGCATTTTGGCACAAAATAAATAAACAAATGTTCTCAGGCCCCAGGGAATGGCTATCACAGCCTCAGGGATTACCAGCAGCTCACAAAATAACTCCAGCTTCTGCTGTCTCCGCTTTGAGGAAAGACTTTGGTGCCCTGGAATTACATTTCCCCTTCTCTGGCTGCTGCTTTTCCTCCTTGCTCCCCTCCAGAACGGCTTTTTGCTGGTTTTTAATGAAAATAGCTGAACAAACACCAAGCTTGGAGTGAGGCAATGGGATGGGGGTTACTAAGCAGCCTTTGTAAGGAGTGGGCACTGCTCAAACCCCCTCCTCCTTTAGCTCCTGGCTGCTGTCTCACAACAGCCCCTGCTGCACAGAAATTCTGGCACTAAAACACCAGCAAACTTCAGATTTCAGCACCCACACGGTGCTTTTGTCACACCCCAAAATCACAGTGATGACTCTCAAATGCAAAGACCCCGGTGCGCACTATCCAAAAAATCTAACAAAAACATTAAATACACCCCTGGAAATAAAATTTATAGTGCAGGAAAGCTCCAGTGACTTCATTGCTCAGATTACCAGATGGATATCAGTTTCATCAGCAGCAACCTTCAATTTCCTGTTGTGCTTATCACAGAATTGCTGTTTTCTTTTTTTAATGTTTACACAGCCCATAAGGCAACAGCTACATAAAGAGTAAATACAGTGGTTTTTTTATGATGGATTAAATGCCACGGTTGTTCTGTGATATTTTAAGACATTGTAAAGCAAGAAAAATCAGGAACTGAGAACATATAAAACACAAATAGTGCTTGTATGTTTTCTTTTTGCTGTTGGAAAAAGGATGATTCATGGCACTGGGTGCTTTAGGATTCCTCATTTAGGTGCTGATCCGTGCCCCGAAAATGGCACCGATTTTCTGCCATTTGGAACAAAAACTTGAAAATTTGTTCCTTCTCACTGATTAATAAGTGCCACCAGACCTCTGGCGGTTCATAATAATGTCATATATTCCTACAGAAACTTGTTGGCCACTTCTGTCCTTACCTGTATGAACCAGAAACTCTTTGTGCTTAAAAACTTCCCTGTCCAGCTTAAAAAAATCACCCCGTTCCATCCCTTGCCATGAAACCTTATCCCAAGTTGCTCCAAGCAAAAATGAATTTTTTTTCCAACCCCACTGTACTGATATGTTAAGATGCAAAGCCAATATTAATGGACAAAATAAATTCAGCTTCATGACTACATTAAGAAGCCATAAAAATGTTGGAGGTTTATAAATGGAGGAGCCCACAGCAAATTTCTCCTGTCCCCCTGCAAGCATCAGAATCTGCTGGTTGAAAAGTAAATATTAGCTAACAGATATTCAAACTAAAACAATAATCACCCGTGCAAGTAATTGTTTCTTATTTGCAAGACCTGAGTCATTGGCTACTGAAGCAGGTAAAATACAGTTGGGAGGTTATTTTTTCTTTCTTTTTTTTCTTTTTTTCCATGGAGAACAGTGCAGCAGCATGCAGAAAATTCTTCCTTGTGTAGGTGAAATTTAGTTCACAAATCCACTTCACATAAAACTCCCACATTCTGCAGTTTGGGAAATCAGACTCCTCTTTTTGGCATTTAAACTCGGCAACCCAGGATCAAGAAATTTTGAGCAGAAGTCAAATTAACACAATTCCTTTCCTTTCCTTTCCTTTCCTTTCCTTTCCTTTCCTTTCCTTTCCTTTCCTTTCCTTTCCTTTCCTTTCCTTTCCTTTCCTTTCCTTTCCTTTCCTTTCCTTTCCTTTCCTTTCCTTTCCTTTCCTTTCCTTTCCTTTCCTTTCCTTTCCTTTCCTTTCCTTGTAATTTCACTGTGACTCTATAAATATTTTAATAATCTCACTGAAATAATGTTTAATTTATGGAATAAAGCCCTCTAAACACATTGTTAAATTATGTATTGTCAATATGGATCTAAATATGTGGATATGAGCAGCTAATAAATTGTCTGGAGTAACAAAAGCTGACCCTGACTATGAGTTCTTAAAAGCTTTTCCCATAAAGAAAATTGTAAAACTCCAGGGACAACAAGCTGCTCTCAGCTTTTCTGGGTGGTT
Source organism: Bombycilla garrulus (assembly GCA_013400315.1). Taxonomy (NCBI): domain Eukaryota; kingdom Metazoa; phylum Chordata; class Aves; order Passeriformes; family Bombycillidae; genus Bombycilla; species Bombycilla garrulus. The sequence goes on from VXBU01007102.1 coordinate 244,570, forward strand.
CTCTTGTTTAAGCAATTAAGATATTAATATTAGTATTAATAATGGTAATAATTCAGATGGAATGGTAACCTTAAATTTCTGACACTCTCAACAAAAATGATTGCTAAAAATCACAGTTTCTAATGGTCTTGCCTCTTTTCTGCCCTGCTGAGCCCTGCTCGAGGCTGTGTGGAAAACCCTCCTGTGTGGGTTTTCAGCCTCATTAAGAGGCATTTTAACACTAAGGAGGAAAAACTTGCATTCCCAGCTTGGGCCTCACTTCTTTTTTATTCTGCTTCACTCTTCTGCTAAGTGGTACCTGCTTAATTCCAGATAATCTGCAATTTTTGGTGAGTTTGGAATATCCAGTGCTAATGCACAGCCATTGGGGGAGGAAAACCAGAACCCACAGTGATTCCAGGGCCAGGAAACTCATGTTCGGTGCAGGCCACTGATGGGTGAATCTTCTCTTTAAGCAGTGCTGTAACACCCTCAGAAATTTTCCCTTGAGGCAAGGAAGAATAAAATTATTTTCCCCTCTGGTGTTTCAGTGCCCAGGTCTTTCACAGGAGAATTTTCCAGCTCGGAGCAGAGGAGAAGATGCCAAAGTGACCAGGAAGTACCAAACTCCTCTCAAGAACTTTCCTGCCTGTTCAAATAACTTGAAACCTGATCCAAACATCAAAATGCTGCTTGTGGTACACACCCATCCACACATTTATTCAGCAGCACTTGGATAATTCAGATTCTGCCCCAGAACCCCAGGATTAAGGCTGGAAAAGAGCTCCAAAATCCACGGAGTCCCAGATGTGCCCGGTGCTCACCTTGTCCCCACCCAGAGCTCTGAGTGCCACCTCCAGGTGCCACCTGCAGGGATGGGCACTCCAAACCTCCCTGGGCAGCTTTTCCCAATCCCTGAGCTCCCTTTCCATGGGGAAATTGCTCCTGGTGCCCACCCTGAGCTGCCCTGGCCTGGCCTGAATTTTTTTCCTCTCCTTTTGAAGAAGATCCATGCCTTGCCTTGCTTCCTCTCCTCCTCCAGCCCCAGGCTCTTGGTGGGAACCCAACAGCACCCTCAGATTACCTGGAAAAAAAACCTAATTCCCATTATTTCACGCTGACCACACGCCGGGACACCCACGTGCCCCTGAGGATCTCCACATCAGCACAGCCTCTCGTGCTCCTGGGCTGTATTTTATTTCAACAGGTGCCTGTGGAGCAGAGCAGCAATTCAGGCAGCACTCACCTCCCATCAGGGCACACGTCTGCAGCCCTGCAGCTGCTTATGCCAAGCCACATTTGTCCTGCTCACCACATATCCCGAGATATTCGTGCCGCTCGCTGCGGATCCAGCTCGTGTTTCTGGGAGGACTTACCAGCGCAGGAATTTCGGACAAAGGCTTCTTTAAAGCGGCCCCATCCATCCATTGTGTCCCGGATTTCACTCACACATCCCGAAATGAGGCTGGGGGGGGGAAAACGTTCCCGGGTTTGGGAATTCCGCCGGGAGAGGCGCGGCAAGGCCGCCGCTCTTCCCGCGCTGTCGTGAGCGAAACCCCGAGTTTTAAGTGTGGCCCTCCAGAGGAATCCCAGGGGATTCCCACTGATTCCCTGCCTCTCTCAGCTTTAAAGTCTCTGCATTAAAAGTGGGAGCATTTCCACGGCGAGGCGTGACACATAGACAGAGCGAACGCCTTCACAGGGAGTGCTGCTCCTGGACTGAAGAATTGGCCGTGGTTCAGGGAATGCTCCATGTTTTGGAGACTGTCATGACAGGCAGGGATTAGATTTTACATGAGTGGTGATGAGGATTCCTCTGCTGACATGTGGGGGCCGTGTGTTTTCTTGCCAAGAGGGCTGAGCCACGTAATCCATCTTTCTCCCTGAGAAAAGAGCCCAGCGGCCACAGAGACTCCCTGTTTTTGCACAGGAGCACAAATGGAGCACAGATATATCCTGAGTCCAACCAATTATTAATTCTGGCTTTCTCCCTGTTCATTATTCCGAATTTCTTACCTTGGGCAGATGTATAAATGGACCGGGTTGAGATATTTTAAAGATATATTTAATTTCAAAAGCGCTCATCGCTTCTTATTTACTCCGTGTTATAAGCAGGCATGTTTCTTTAGTTTTTCTACAGTCAATCCAAAATAACAATAATTTTAAAAATTTCTACTTTTCATATCTTACTTTCCTACTTTTCATGGGGGACAGAGCGCTCAGAGAAGTATGAGAGGAGCTGCAACATCAAACACCCCACCAAAAATTGGCTATCACCAGTCACTAAGTGCAGGTTTGTGGTGAATATCTCCTTTTGGATGTCTCATTTACGGAGCAGTAAAAATATAAAAGTGCAATTTCTCTCTTCTCTGTTATATCTGGTGTGTCACATTACTGTTGGTATTTTAAAAGCATTTATTTTAAGGAAGTTGCTGGCAGCATTTTGTTTTTGTGGGGTGCGGACTGAGTGGACTCGACATTTTTTTATTTTAAATCTGTGCCAATTTTTTCAACTGAGTAGCCCTTATTATTTTAGCTAATTACACATGAAGCTGGCAGGCAGCTAAAAACCCCTGGTAAATGTGTTTCAACTTCTGTCAGAGTCACAAGGTGGAATATTTCAGAATATTTTGGAATCTTCCCCCAAGCCATGCAAGCCATGCTGGCATTTTCAGTCTGGGCAGCACATAATTACGCTCATTAGCAATTTCTGTGCTCCCCTCTCCTTTTTTTGCCCTCAAATAAAATAAAAACAAACCTAGAAACTCATGCCAAGCAATAAAAACTTGAGATTAGCAGGCTTTAAAAATGGTATCTGCCAATTCAGCAGAGCAATTTTTGATTTTTGGGTTTGAGTAAGATCACAAGTGACAAAACGAGTACAATAAATGGAATATTTTCATGGTATTTCTCACCAGGGAAAAAAGATTTCCAGCATACCTGTAGTGGCTGGAGGTCAGAATAAACAGAATCAATTTATTAAAATTCATTATTTTCTCGGGCTGAGCGTGACCCAGTGCTTGTGCTGCAAATGCAGGAGGAGCTTTTGAACAATCTCGTCATCTCCAGTTTTGGGTTTGTTGTTCAAATGAAACCACAACTCAACCCCCAGAAACTCAGCTCCTTTCTTGTTTTGTGGCAGTTTCTACCCTGGGTAATGATTTAACTCAGGTTTGCTTAAACCTTAGGCTGTGCTTGCCTAAAATTTGCTAAACTGAGCTCAAACGTGGGGCTCAGCAGCAGCAACAAGAGTCAGGAAGCAGCCCTGTGGTGTGAGGCACTATAAATAAAATTATTCCTGTTTGAGAGATTTAAAATTTAATCCTAAACTTCTGGCATTACAAAGGGCAGGAGGAGGAGTGAATTCTGCTTGGGAAATGCAGGAAATTCAGAATACACGGGAAAGCTCTCCAGGGAGGCTCGGGTTGGACACCAGGAGGAATTTCCCCATGGAAAAGTGAAATATTTGAAGAGCTGCTCAAGGAGGTTTGGAGTGCCCATCCCTGGAGGTGGCACTCAGAGCTCTGGGCTGGGGACAAGGTGGGGGTCACAGCTCGATGACCTTGGAGCTCTTTTCCAACCGAAATGATTCTGGGATTCCCTGGTATTTCCTAAGGCAATGGGGCCATGTTGTGGGAGCACGCGTGGAACGCCTTCCTCCAGCTCTGCTCACCAGATTTCTGAGGGAGTCGGATTCATTTCCAGCGAAAGCATCAAAAAGGAAAGATTTGTAACCACAGGGACAAGTCTGCCCTGGGAACGGGGGATTTGGGGCATTAAAGGATCCCCAGCAGCTGCTGTGCAGGCAGGGCAGCCACAAATTCCCATTCCCAGCCCTATGGGAGCAGGGATTCCTGAGGGAATCTCCACAGGGAAAGGGGAATTTCTCCACAGTGCAGCAAACTCTGGTTAATCACTGTGGGAAATGGCTCCAGGCAGGGTTTTTTGGGAGGATCCCACTCTCCTCAGAGAGCTGAATTGGAACAGCTCTGCTTTTTCTTGCTGTGACATCCTCGGCAGCATTTTGTGGGACACTCAGGCAGAAGAAAGGAGGGAAAGGTGCCTTGAGGAGCTGCAGATTTCCTCTGAGCTTTGCCTTTGGGCAAGCTGGAGGCCAATCAATCTCTGCAGCTGCTACAAGAGGAGAAAAAATTATTTTCTTATGGCCACAGGATATTCCATGATTTTGTGGATTGACAGTCAGGCCTAGCTGAGATCGAGCACTGCTGGCCACAGCAGAAATCATTAGTGGAAGATGGTAAATAGAAGATAGTTAATAGAAGATCATTAAGAGAAGATTATTTCTAGAAAGTGGTCACTTTTTCTCGAGGGGAACCAACAAAGGAGATAAAATATATTAGAAAAAACCCAAATGTTTCTCCTCCCCCCACTTAACAACTGGGAAACTGAGGCACAGAAAGCTCAGTTTGATCCACACCACCCCCAGAATCTGCTGCAGACTTGACAACCCTGTCTGCTATCCAAAATCCGGGTCCAGTTCCTTTGATATAATCCCACTTCCCTGCTCCACTGGAGCTGCTGGCGGAATTCTGAGGTACCACTGCCAAAGCAGCTGCCTCGATGCGGATTTGTTATTCATTCATTCATATTTCACTCTTGATTTTCAGTAGGAACCACAGCTCCTCCAGCCCGGGGCTTCCTTTAGCCACTGCAATAACAAACCACATTTTGCTCATCATTTTCTCCCAGTGGGAATATCTGGTGCAGTGCTTGGATAATCCATGTGCTGCTGGAAATATTCTGCTGGAAATGCAGCACTCAGAGCCTGACACTCGCCTCTTATCTCAGTCAGGCTGGCCAGACAGGAGTTGATGGGGGAAAAAAGGCAATCTTGATGTTGATTTCATCTCCTCTGCCTCCAGATCCCACTTCCCTGCTCTCCCAGTCCGTGTGGCAACAGCAGGAGGAGAGAGAGAGAGGTTTAGGATGGCTGTTGTGCTAAAAATGAGGCGTGTGTGTAAGGAAGCCTTTCTCACCTCAAAATATTTGCTAAATTTGTCCAGCAAATGTGAGAAAAATGCCAGGATGTCGTGGAACAGCCACATGCTGCAAGGCAAGGTAAATGGGATAAGGATCCCGTGGAGTTCAACGAGTCTTTTGTGATTTCCAATGCACTATGAAAAAAATGCCTTCAAATTACCCAAGAAGTATGTTAATAGCTGACTAATGCACAAGCTGGCAGGAATCATTGCTGCCTGAGCACGGCTCATTAATCTTACTATTCATTAAAAAAAAACCCTCCAAACTTTTTAATAAACGATTTTTATTTCAGAAGCAACCAGCAGTGGGGTGTGCTTTTTTACCAGGCGAGCGAGCTGCCCGTGAAAATAAAACACTTATTTACATTTTTGCTTTGCATGTCAAGCTGTCTTTATTCCATCACCGGCTTTGGAAAGGCACCGAGGACTTTCCACTTCTGTAAACTCTCAGGGCTAATTTTTTACTCTTTCTTTCCACCCTCCTGAGCTGAAAACCTCTTTCTGTTGAGAGCCAGAGTGAGGGGGGCAGAGTGGTTCTGGTGAAGAGCCGGGGAAAGCAGAAAAGAGAGGGAGGAACTCCTTGGTGACAGCTGGACAAGACCCTGAGCGCTGGCCCAAATTCAGCCCCACCTGAGGTGGTGTTTCCACAGCAGAAAGTTTCTCTGCCTCCCAGGAAATACTGAATTTTGTGAAACAGAATCCCGGCACGATTTTTCCTGCAGGGGTAATTCCCTTTTGCCTGTGGTTGTGGACTGAAAATTTTTAATGGAAGAGACAACTCTGTCCAGCTTTATTTTTTGGGATCCATTCATTGGCGAACCCCATCCATTTTCGGGATCCCTCATTGAAAGCAGTGGTGAAAACGAGAGCTAAATTCCATTATCACTTGAGAGATAAATCCCATTATCACTTGCAGCTACAGAAACAGGCCTGGCTTTGGTGCTGTTTTGTCAGTAAACACTGGGGCAGAACAACTCAGCACGAGATGTGAAATCCCGACTGCACAGAAAAACCCGTGGCAAACCCTCTGCTGAGTGTTGTCACTGGCATTTCACATCCACACACATCCCAGTGCACACACAGGCTAACTTTTCTGAGTAAATGCTCCTCCAGCCTTCTACAGTATTTTTATTTGCCTTTCAAAACAAGCCAGGCCTCACGATTTATTAATGCAGCAATTAGTATGCTGATCATGCCCAGCATGCTTAAATCTTTATTGGCTGCACGCAGCAGAGAAAGTTTTGGTTTTATTAAAGCTGAGCCTCCTCCGTGCTGCTGTTTAGTGTGTGTTACAAAGCTGAGATCAGCCCTGAGTGTAATGTAACCCACATGTTGGGCTGCTTGCTCCAGTGACTTCCAGAAATATTTCAGGTAGCCGGTATTTTCTTAGCGCTCTGTTATAAAAATATGTCAGGCGCACAATGTTTGCATTATGTGTCGCTTTGCTGCTGCAGAAATTCTGCCCCCCGAACCCAACCCAACCCCCTGTGAGCCATCCTGAGCTGTCAGGAGCACCAAATAATGCCTCAAGCTGCTGGGAATCCTCGTGTTCCTGTGGGTTTGTGGTGAGAAGGACAATGGGTTGAATTAACTTCAATCACCTTCAACATAAATTAATAAATAAGTCGCTCACACGCTGCATCCATAAAGCAAAACCTACTCTGAGGTTGTAGGTTTTCCTCTCCTGAAGGAAGGGCCAAGTTCAGCTGGTTTTTTTTCCCACCCCAGCAAGTGCCAGGGGCTGTAGGGATTCTGCCAGGCATATTGATCTTTGTGGGATTTCTTTCTTTCTTTCTGTCTTTCTTTCATAGCCTGGAGACAAAAATGGCAGTGGGGTGGAGAAACCTCCTAAAAATCCTTGGTGTAAGGCCCTCAAGGCAGCACCATCCTGCCCACAGCATCCAGCTGGTGTTTGCAGCACCCACGGCCAAGAGAAAAGCCAGGAAGATGGGATTCTGCAAAAATAGCAGCAGCAGGGGATGCAGAGGTGGTTAAAAATGTGAATTCCCTTGGTTTCAGCTTCAACCTGCAGCAATTTCTACAAATCATCTTGTAGATTTATAGAGCTGCTCTAAAGACACTTCTAACAACATGTTTTGCGCCTTGGAACATTCAGTTCGAGCTCCAACTTTCAGATTTTGGATCCTCAAGTGACATCTCCACCGTGGATTCCCATTTCATCCCAGGTTACTGCCTCCTGTAAAAGGGGAAAAGGAAATGCCTGGCACGAGGACCTGACACATCTGGGCACCCTGATAAATATCATCAATTTCTGAGGCAGGATTTGCCAAAATCTCCCTGTCCCAGCCCCCTGGAGTGCAGGATTTGGGATTGAGGGCAGAACTCTCAATCTGGAAAGCAGGAACAGCAGGGACTCCCCAAATTCCACCGGCAAAAGGATCCTGAAGCCCAACAGAGAAACCCCCCAGCCCCACCACTCACTCTGGAGCCAAAACTCCACGTTTAAAGATCTTGTGTTTATCCTGTTATTCCAAAATAACTGGCAAAGATGTTCTTGGAGGAGGGAAATAAAAGACAACCCTCGAAGCCAACCAGCAAATTTCTGCTCCATCAGCTGAACCCATTTGAAAGTCAACACACTCGGGCTTTGTTGGAGCTAATTCCAGCACTTAGGATTTAAAGTGTGAATCCCCCTCCCTCGCCCATAAACACACACATTTAAATGTGCTCGTTTGAGTGTTTCAAGTCATCTCAAATTCCATGGCATCCACGGAAAAAAAAAAAAAGCCAGTCTAAAGTCAACAAAGCCCACAATGATGTTGTAAAAAGAGGTGCTACTGGGAATTCATTTCTGTTTTCTGTGTTATATCCAGCAGTGTTTGCACAATTTCCAGCCCTGAAGACACAGTCTTAAAGTGAAATTGGGTTCATCTTCTTTCTTAATGATCAGGAGCAGAAATGCAGTTTTTTGGAGTTGGTGGAGCTCTAATCAGGCTAAAGACATCACGAATTAAAACTCTAAAAGAGCTAAGTTTGATGCAAAACAAGCGTTTTGGGGATTTAAGCACATGTTTTTCTCAAAATTCACAACTGAAATGCAGAGAGTGGCTGCAGACAACTTCAACCCAGAGCTGTTAAAAGCTGTCATGATCTGGCTGCCAAGTGGAGCAGGATTTTACCTGGATGCTGGATCTGCTCCTTGCTTCGACACCTTCCCTCCAACCACCAGATTTATTTCAGCCTGGATTTCATATCTGTGCTGAATCTGGGCCAGTTACCCACCTTCTTTTTTCTCCTAGAAAGCACATGAATAAGCTTTGCTACCAAAGAATAAATAATTCATGGCTCAGAGCAACTTCCCCACCCTCTTTCCCACCTTTCCAGGGAGCAACAGGGGCCTGAATGGCTCAAACTTCCCAAAAGCTGCAGAGGGTGACTCGAGATAAACCTGAGCTGATCCAAAATGTATCCCAGCGCCCGAGAGCCCTGCCTGGCTGCTCCAGGACTCCAGGGAGGCTGCACAGTGAAGAAACGCCTCAAATCCTGCAGGGAATGGCAGCAGGGATGCCAGGGGCGCCAGGGATGTGGGAGTGCTCCTCCCTGAGGGGCTGAGCTGAAGGAAGGAGTCCGGGGTGGGGAGGATGTGGCCGAGCTCAAAATATGAATCTTCACAATCTGAATATTCAAAACATGAATCTTCAAAATATGGATCTTCACAATCTGAATCTTCAAAATATGAATGGTCACAATATGAATCTTCCTTGTTGCCTCAAGGATTTGTTGTGCAGTGATGCATTAAGTTTTAGCTTTTATGTTTTTCGGACTCTGTGCTGTTTAATGTGCAGTTCTGGGTTTCATATTCAGGGTTGCTGAGCTCTCTGCACAGAGCAGGGACACAAAACAATTCCTTTCCAGCTGGGCACCAAGGACAAAATTTAGGCCTAAAAGTGAAAACAACAGTGAAGAAGAGAGAGAGAACAGAGGATGGAGGATGGACCAGGAAAAGGACATGGCCCCTGCTGCTAAGGAAGGTGATGGGATTCTTTCTGGATTCTGAATTCTGCTTCCTTTTTGATTTCTTTCTGATTTTTTCTGGGGACTCTGGCAAGCACAGGCACTGATTGATGTGGAAAACAACCCCCTTGACTTTATCCCCCCTCATCACCCACACTCCCTCTCTACCTGTCCTTTCCTTCCCTCCTCCCCTTAAATTCAAGGGAGTCCAGCCCCTCCTGTGTCCACACTTGTATCCTTTTTTTTCAGGTTAAAATCCCAGAGTTTTCCAGCTGGTGTTTCCAGCACTGACAGTAGCAGGGAGAATACTGGGATGGTTAATGATCATTCCCTTGGGTGTTTTATTAGATCATTTTGAGTTAAACACTGAGATACTTCCAATCCTAATGCTCTGCTGCTTTTACTAGCTTGTGGTTCAAACGAGTTTGGCATTAGAGTAAAATAATAACACTGAAAAGAGGCATGGAATTGTTGCCACGGAGCCATCTGTTCAAACACCAGCAAGAGGGGAAATCCTGCATTTAAAATAAAACTTTCTCCAGCCTGGCATTACCTGCCAGTCAGGCTTGCCTGCTGCAGCAGGTAGAGCTATTGTTGGAGAGTTTTCTTTAAATAAATACAGATTTCTTGGCAGTTTGTGTGAATGTACTGAGTCATATTTAGAGGCTTATCCAGGTTATGCCTGAGTTCTTTCAGGACTCATGTCAAGGCCAAAAGAGAAGCAGAGTCATGCCACGCTCTCATTTTGTTCAATGTGGCTTTTGTCTTGGAAAAACAATTCTCCACCCTCCTCAGCCAGCACGGAGATTTTCAAGTGTTTTCTGTACATCTCTCATCGCACTTTCACCAAGTATTTGTCCAAAAGCTGAGCTGACAGAGAGCTTCTTCAAAGAGATGCTGCTGGGAGCTGAAGGTTGTCTGAAGTTCACTTCAAAACCAGAGATTTTTGTTTCACTTGCAGAATCTTGTTCTCCCTTTTTATCATCAGAGCTGGAGAAGAAAACAGGAGGTGAAATTGTGGTGGCAGCTGTTGGATAGCCCAAATTTTTGCCCGCTCCTGCAGGAGGGGGGAATTTAAGTCCTGATTAATGAAAGTGAGGCAAATTCCTTGTTGGCACCTCCCCACCCCAAAATATTGGCCACATTATAACCATCAACCCTCTTTTATATTTTTTGAAGAAAATTTAAGTGTTTTTATCTAATTTTCATCCTTCTCCTAAGGAGGACTAGGATTTGAAATCACAAAAATGCTTCAACACTCTCCAAGAATTAAATACCACGGGGATTTATTCCACACTCAAACATGTGTTAATGGATGAGTTTAAGCACATTGCTCAGCAGGGGCATAAACCATCATATTCTCATTTTATTTTTATGAAATTCCTTTAAATAGCCATGCAAGTAACTTGGTGAAATTTGAAGTTACTGGGGAAAAAAAAAAACAACTGATTTACTGGAAATAATTTCTTCATTAAAATCTGAAACCATCATTTTTCATCTACAGATGATGTGGAGGATTTTTCCAGTAGGAATCTGGTGTCATTTTCAGGTACAGAGAAGAGAAGAGAAGAGAAGAGAAGAGAAGAGAAGAGAAGAGAAGAGAAGAGAAGAGAAGAGAAGAGAAGGGGGGAAAGGTGGGATGTTATCCAGGAACTGTGGGGAAAAAAAGGACAGAGGCAAAGGAAACCAGCAGGTTTTAATCAACCAATATTATAAAAGATATGGCCAGGTTTGGATCGACTATTGCTGGAGAGACAATTCCTGGGAGAAAGAATTGTTTTGTTGCTTTGTGCAGAAAGTTTGGAACACTTTCAGGAAGGGAGTTTTTAATATAAACTGCCCGTGGAAATTAGAGTTTCGAAATGGTGAAGTGGATGTGAAGTTAAATTTGATTGCAAGGCTATAAGAGAGATATGAGAGGTATGGGGAGGGGCTGGATGTTCAAAAGGAGACTCAGAGCAAAGAGTTCCCATCTGTGCTCCAGGGAAACACCTGGCTGCAAGCTCCAGTGTCCAACCTGGCCTGGGACACGTCCAGGGATCCAGGGGCATCTGAAGCTGCTCTGGGAATTCCATCCCAGTCCCTCTTCACCCTCCCAGGGAACAATTCCTGCCCAAAATCCCATCCAGCCCTGCCCTCTGGCACTGGGAAGCCATTCCCTGTGTGCTGTCCCTCTGATGCCTGGAAAGGCTGAGCTGGAAACAGAGACTGAGCAGAATAAAAGGATAAAAGGGATTTATTGAAAGGATCCAGCTTGGGCAGTGCAGGAACCCCTTGGGGCTGCACCCAAGTCAAACCCACAAATGGGCACAAAATGGCCACCGGTCATGAGGGGGGAGGCCATTTTATAGGGCACTGTCACACTTGGATAGGTTTGGGTCCATCAGCACATTGGAGTTCATTGTCCAATTCCAGCTCCAGCTGATGAAGCTCCATCCTCCTTGTTCCCTCTCTTCCTTCACTGCTGTTTCCACTCTTGGGCCTCCAATTTGTCCTTGGTGCCAGCTGGAAAGGAATTGTTTTGTGTCCCTGCTCTGTGCAGAGAGCTCAGCAACCCTGAATATGAAACCCAGAACTGCACATTAAACCAGCACAGAGTCTGAAAAATATAAAAGCTAAAACTTAAGGCATCACCCTCATCCCTTGGGAATTGTCTCTCTCCAGGTTTCCTGCAGCTCCTCCAGGCCCTGCAAGGCCACCCTGAGCTCAGCCCAAAGCTTCTCCTGGCCAGGCTGAACAATGGCAGCTGTGCCAGCCTTTCCTGCCAGCAGAGCTGCTCCATCCTCTGCTCATCCTGGAGCCTCCTCTGGGCTCTCTGCAGCAGCTCCAGCTCCTCCTGTGCTGGGCCCAGGGCTGGGGCAGCTCTGCAGCTGGGGGCTCACCTGAGGGGCTCAGGGACACAATCCCAATCCCAATCCCTTTCCTGATCCCCACACTGGGGCTGGGGCAGTTCCAGCTCTCCCATGCTGCTCCATCTGCTCATCCCAGCCTGGATTGATCCCCATGCCAGGGGCAGCTCCAGCACTTGGCCTTGTGAAACCCCATGAGATTCCCACGGATCCTTTTGTGGATCCTTCCCATGGATCCTCTACTTGTCCAGGTCCCCCTGGATGTCATCCTGTCCTCTGGTTGTCATCCTGTCCTCCAGGTGTGTCACTGCACCCTCAGCTTGGTGTCACCTGCAAATGTGCTGAGCGTGCCCTCAATCCCTTGGTCTAATTCATTAATTCAGTGATTCAATAACTCTGGTTCCAGTACAGATTCCTGAGGGAAATCTGGGAGCTGGAATTGTCCAGGACCAAACAGGACGGGATCTGTCCCTGGGGAGCAGTGGGAGCTCGGTTTCAGGATCAGCACCTCTGAGCTCAGAGACTTCTTCTCCCTGAAAAGGCAGAGCTGCACCTGCCCTGCAGGAGGATGTGTGAGGATTAACTCCCTGGAAAAACACAATTCTGGATTGTGGATTCCAATTTATATCACGTGAGAGGCCCTGTGCAAACAGGGCAGTGACAGATGGGCTGGGACAAAGGACTCGATGTTGGAATCCAAAATGCAGAGAGCTCTCAGAACATTGGGCCTGGGGGCCAAAACTTAGAATTAAATACAGGGTTTGATTTGAGACCTTGGAAAAGGCTCCAGCTTGAATGCTGGAAGTGGGAACGTGGATTTGTAGTCAAAGTAGAGACGTGAAGCTGATAGAGGAAAGTTCAGAGTTTAGAGTTTAAGATACAGAAAAACCAGAAGTAGTTACAAAGGTAATAAGGAGTTTTAGAGTGTAGCACAGTACAGCATGACAAAACATGTAAAATGACCTAATTAGTGATTGGGTTAAAAATGTAAATATTCTTGTTGGCAGTGTTTTATTGGTTAATAAATCTTTAAAACATCTTTTAGTTAGAGGTCTTGAAACCTTCTGACCATGTGATGAAGATGTGAGCCCAACTCATCCTTCCTGTGTAGAAGATCAGAAATAATAAATCGCAGCATCTAAAGCAACTCAGAAGTCCCATCTCTCAATCACAAAATTCCTCACACCTCCTGTCCCCAAAGTTTTGGGAGAGCTGATGGAGACAAAGACGTGGTGGGAGAGGGAGAGGAGGAAGGTGACGTTTGGAAACACAAAAGTAGCTGGTTATCTTTGGGCTTAACAGGTGCCAAGAGCTTCACCAGGTATATTTAGCTGGAATAAAAAGCAGGTGAAGTCTGCAAAAATGGAGGCAAAATGGCATAATTGCAACACAAGAATTTAGAGAGATGTACCTGTAAAAGAAAATCATATTTAGAGGTATTTTTAAGCTGTTTAAAAAAAGCTTTTAAACAGATACGGGTGAGACACAGAAGGTGCTCCACACAACACCTGTGAAGAGGAAGCTGAACTATTTCTTGGTTATAATGTGTTAGAAATGTTTTCCAGCTATTAGCTTTTGCCACACAATGCTGTAATACTTCTCACACCAATCACTGTTGTTTTTACCCCAATATTTATTATTTTTGTGCTCTTGCTCCAGTGCACCTTTCCCAGTTCTGACTCTCCCAAGTAGCTGCTCTGTTTGCACGACATCTTTTGAACTTGTTTCCAGTTCCATTTGTGTCTCAGCAATGTCTGTTCTGTTCCTCCCGTGGCCTTTGGAAGCCAGCACAGCTCATCTCAGAGTTTGCACACAGATGTACAGCACTGTGGGAGCTTTCTGTCAGGCTGGGAGAATGTTCAGATGCATTTCTCACAGCTGTGGATATTTTGATTTTCCAAGGGAGTTTGAACAAGGAGGAAAGGAGGGTTGTGGAAGGGCATCCTTGCAGAGCACACCCTGTCAGGGATCTCTGAGGGGTTTCTGATGGAATTCCCTGGGAATTCCTGTGCTCCCTGAGGGTGGAAGGACAAATCCAAACCCTGCACTGTCCATCTCAGAACAGAACGAGGGGACACAGCCTCCAGCTGCAGCAAGGGAAATCCGGGTTGGATATTGGGAAGAAGTTCTTGAGGAAAGGGTGATAAAGTGCTGGAATGGCTGCCCGGGGAGGTGCTGCAGTCACCGTCCCTGGATGTGTTTAAAGAAAGCCTGGATGTGGCACTGGGTGCCAGGGCTGAGTTGAGGAGTTGGGCACGGCTTGGACTCGATGATCTTGGAGGTCTCTTCCAACCTGGGCATTCTGGGATTCTGTGAATTCTGGAATTCTGGAATTCTGGGGTTCTGTCACCTCCAGTCTATGTGGAGGGACTTGAGCGCAGCCAAAGTCTCTCAGAACGTTTCTTGTGAAAAACAGCCCTGAGACCACGCAGCTGAGGGATGGATTGCAGTCCAAATAATACAATTATTCCCTTTCTTCTTTCATTCTGCCGTTTATTCATCTTTCTGCAGTCCCACAGGCTGCTTCTCCTGTTCTGTAGGAAATGGAAGTTCAGAAGGCTGAATTCAGTAATTTGTCTGGACTCCCTGCGCTTGGTAATTTCCCATTCAATGAATTTCTGTGCAGGAAAAAGTATTCATCTCTTTCATCTTTTGAAGCAGAACATGAGTTAATAATTCATTTTCATCTTAATTGGGTTGTTTTTTTTTTTAAATTTTTCCAGAAGAGAGCTCGCTTGCAAAAATATTTCTCTTACTTCTTACCTGTGATCATTGCTTACATCTAAAGCCACAGCTAATCCCCCATGCCTGATAATTTATATTCAGCCAAGTTGCCTTTAGTCATAAGAAAGATTTTTATGGAGTCCAGTGAGGAAAATCATCCCCAGCCAAAAATGTTGCAGCAGAAACAAAGAAAAGATGGCACATTTTAAAATAACAGATACTTAAAACAAATTTAAAAAATTACAGCTGTGCATAAAACTGCCTCTCTAAAGCGTTTTTGTTCCCTAAGTGAATCCAACTATGCAGAGCTATTAAAATATTTTCCTTTTTTTTGCCTTGTGCAAAGAAGAATATTGGGTGGGATTGCAGTTCAAGTCAAAGTGGGATATTTTTCTCCACAACTGGGAAATGGGAGGAAAGAAGAAGAAATGCAAGAAAAAAAGGAAGATTCATAAAAAGCCAGAATCCTCGACCTTGCACTAAACCACTCAAGCCGCATTGTCGTTCAGGACAAGGTTGGGTTGCAGATCTCGCAGATCGTTCAAAGAAGAAACAAAACTGAACAATTTCTGCTGCCTCAGGACTGCTGAGGTGCAAAACTGGGACCTGGAAACCCCCAGGGAAACTTGTCCCCAGTCATATCACAAGTGCTGCTGTTTTTCTTCTCACCAGAGACGTGGTTTTGAAATTAAAACCAGCGTGAGAAAAAAAAATTTAATAAAAAAAAAGGTAAATATCACTCTCTCAGGTGCGGAGCTTTGCATATGGAAACCCCATGGTTTGGGAGCAAACACGAAGTGTTTTGATGGAAAACAAGAATATTTCAGGCACTCTTCACTTCGCAGAAATGCAGGCGGGACACTCAGTTCCGGATATGCAAAAAAAAAACTTTCAAAAGTGCAAGATGAGGCGCAGCCCTGGTGCAGCAGATTTGTCACGAGGTCATGGGTGCGTCACCTCCTCCTTGCTTCAGGTCTTCAGGTACCAAAAATCCTCAGCAGAGCTCGAAAAACAAGAAAAAGAAAATTCCTCAGGTGAGAGTGCAAAGCACCAAGATTGGCGCAAAGCAAAGGAGGGTTTTTATTTCCCATGAAAATTCCTTCACATGGAAGGCAAAAGCTGCTGATCTTCACTAATCATCACTTTTGGGCTGTGTGTTTATAAAAAGATGCTGCCCCTTTTTGAAAGGTCATTTTTCTCACCTCTGGTTTGTTACTTTGATTTTTTTTCTTGTCCTCCCACCTTGGTCATCTGTGCTGGTTTTGCATTGATTTATTTTTTGGTAAGGAAGAAAAAGAATTAGCTCTATAAGTAATTATCTACAAAAACCTTGGTAGCTTCTAAGCTTGATAGTATTCTAAAAAGTTTATTCTAATTCTTATCATTTTTTAAACCTATAATCAAAGTTTTTTTTCCTTTATAACTTTAAGTTTGAACCTACTTTACTTTATTCCTAATCCTATCTCACAGCAAAAAATAAAACAAATATATTTTAATAGGTACACTAACGCTTAACCAGTGCTAAACTCATCACATTCATTAGTACATTAACAAAAAAAAAAATAAAAATTGAAAATTAACAAGTAAAACCACCATTCCAGTTGTTGCTGTTCCTTATCTGGGATTCCTCATCCAGAGAGGGATGAGGGCCGTACTTCCCTCTGGAAAACATCCTGAATATCTCCAACAACATCAAACCCTCCCTCCTGCCCACACTGGGAAGAGAAATCCCACCAAAATGAAAAATCCTTGGAAAAGAAGTCCCTATGCCACATTTCCCGACATTTTTCTTTCCCAGCTTAACAAAATCATAATGAAAAAGCTGGAATTTATTGAAATATTGCCAGGATTTATTGAATCCTGGCAATATTTAAATAATTTATTATTGAGTTTTTTGAAATAGATGTCAGGATTCTCTTCTTCTTGTCACTTGTTTTCTTGAGAGGACGAAGCAGAAGCGGATTTGATGGGTTTGATGAATTTGATTAATTGATAGGTTTGATGAATTTGATGGATTTGATAGATTTGATTGATTTGATAGGTTTGATGAATTTGAATAATTGATAGGTTTGATGAATTTGATTAATTAATAGGTTTGATGAATTTGATGGATTTGATAGGTTTGATGAATTTGATTCATTGATAGGTTTGATGAATTTGATGGATTTGATAGATTTGATTGATTTGATGGGTTTGATGAATTTGATGAATTTGATGGATTTGACGTCACAGCTCCGGCTCAGAAGGAAAAGGCGATGAAAAGGGGAATTTTTACCAGTGAGGCTCTAACAACAAATTAAAAATCCCATTTTTTTCAGCCTTTTGGCCTTGCACTGCCTCTCCATGGTGAAAACTCTCCCAATTCCAACTTTTTATCCTGAGATCTCACTCCCTTTGTTCCCAACCCCAGTGATTCCCCCCAAGTTTTCCCTTTGGTGTTTAAGCTGATTTCCCCTCCAAGTGCTTTCCTTTTCTGCTGCCCCCAAACAAGGTTGCCCCACTTTCCATCAAGATTAATTTTGGGATTCTATTGCCAGGGGCATCCAGGGATTCTCCTGCTTTTCAGGGAGAGGGAAAGCCTGGAAAGAGGCAGCTGTGTTTTCAGGCTCTTTGAACAGTGTCTCTTATAAGAGGAGAATAGATAAGCTGGCAGATAAGCTGTCCTGCAAACACTGTTTAGGAGAGCCCAGTAATCAGTGTCCAAAAAGTCTGAATGTATCAATTTACCTCAGGCTGTGAGCTCCAAAAGTGCGATTTTTTTCCCCATGTTTGTCTCAGGCTGTGCATTCCAAAATTGGGATATTTTTCCCCTGTTTTCCCCAAGATATGCGCTCCAAAATTAGGATTTTTTTCCCCCCTTTTTTTCCTCATGCTGTGCGCTCCAAAATTGGGAATTTTTTCCCTGTTTGCCTCAGGCTGTGCACTCCAAAATTGTGACTTTTCCCCCTGTTTGCTTCAGGCTGTGTGCTCCAAAATTGAGATTTTTTCCCCCTCTTTTCCTCAGGCTGTGCACTCCAAAATTGGAATTTTTTCCCCCCTGTTTTCCGCTCGCTCTCTAACTGAAATCAAACCACTTTGATGTGATAGGTTTGTTTCAAAATTCAGGGTTTTTCCCCTTTTTTGGGAAAGGGGTTGATGCTCTACACCTGCCTCTCTGGGGGTTTTGCACCGTGAATAAATAGATTATTGCAATATATACACAGAAGCACTCATAAATAAATAACAACCAAAAAAATCGCAATTTCAAACTTTTAATGTGTCCCTAAAAATCACAAACTGGGAAATCCATACTCCTGAATTGCACGTGCAAGGGAGATCTGGGAGCTGTAAATCACATTTTATTTATAATGTTATTCTATTTATAATTCCACCTTTTTGGGGGTTTTGCTCCAGTGTTCCAACCTAAAACCTTGACTCTGTTAAATATGAAGCTAAAACCAAAAGGTTGAAAAGTGCCCTGCGTTAATTAACCTTGGGCAGGCTGAGAAGTCCGAGAAAAACTGATGAAAAAATTAAATTCCTGTGATTCCTATGGAATTAAAGTTAAAACCAGGAATAAAGTCAAGATGCCTGTAGTTGATTTTCAGGAAAAAAAAAGAGTTTTCACACCTTGTAGGAAGAGAAACACATGAGTGAGTGCGCTGGGGAATAATTCCAGGTGCTCCTTGCTCCATAAAAAGAGGGAAAATTGAAATACAGGATAGAAACCTTCAGGAAAAAAAAAAAATGGAGATTTTGGCTGCTCAAAAGATCAATAATTCAAAGTGACCAATTTGAGAATATTCAGTCAAGGAAATTCAGCTGGAGACCTCTGGAAGTTCAGTATGGAGGAAGGTTTAGTTTCTATAAGAAAAAATAGAAAAGCTTTCCAACCAAAAAAGGGGAAATTCTCATGAGGGAGATCTCCAGGCCAAATGGATAAATTTTAAAATTGCTTCACAAAAATGCAAAAGGCTTCAAGGATGGAGAGTAAAATACAGGGAAAACAAGACTGGGAACAGCCTTCTAAGCAGGAAATTTAAATATAAATTGAGAATTTCCAAAAGCCAAGCTGAGGGATATTTTTGGTGAAAAAAACCTCAAACAAATAGCAAAATATTAATCCAGAATATCCATAGGAGAGGAAAAAAAATCACATGCAGTGAGAATAAGTCAGGCATTAAATATCATTCATTTGAGATTCAGGTGACCTTTAATATCTGGCCTCATCTTGTGAGAAATTTGCTGTTGTTGATAATGTGAGGCCACGAGGGAAGGTGAATTTAAAGCAGAGATAGTCATGGCCTTGAAACTGCAATTTCAGTGCAAGAAATTTTATCAAATTGACCAAATGAAGGAGTGGGACCACAAAAAAAATTGGCCAGAGCATCTGTAGGTTATGAGAGGTGCCGGAGCAGAGCACCTTTAAACACATTGACCCAGTCTCAAAAGGAAATAAAAAACAACAGGATATAAAAATGTCATTGTAGAGATCGTGCCAGACTTTGAAAAACATCCTGGATGTCAGAAGGGGTGAGTGCTAAAGGTTCTTTTATTGAATACTTTTTAAGTTATTTTTTGTTTTTAAGGTTCTTTTTATTCAATACTGACAGGCGAAGAGAAAATATTGAGCGATAGAGGGTGAAAATATTTGCTTATCAGAAAAATGACAGAGTTTTATAAGAAAATTGGGTATTTTGGATGTGTAAAGCATTTTCTAAGAAATAATTGACAATTTGCTGGTGCGGGCATGGCTGAGTTAATGGGAGATTTATTCCTCTTCCATATGGAATCCTGGAATGGTTTGGGTTGGAACCTTAAAGTGAATTCAGTGCCACCACTGCCATGGCAGGGACACCTTCCACTGTCCCATCCAACCTGGCACTTCCAGGAACAATTCCTTCCCAAAATCCCATCCAACCTGGCACTTCCAGGAACAATTCCTTCCCAAAATCCCATCCAATCCTGTCCCCTGACATTTTGAAGCTCCAGGAGAGAAGAAAGATCTCTGCTGTAAACAATCAGTTCTTCAGACATGCAGAGGATGTTTTATTTTCCAACAGTGTGAAACCCTTCAGAAACCAAAAATGCGCCCCAAAAAGCTGCTTTTAAAGAGGGTGGAACAGTTCCCATGAGCCAAAGAAACAGGAATTGCCACAAAAGACAAGAGCTGTGTGCAAATCTGACCATGGGATATGGGAAGGATCAGCAGGTTGTCTCAGAATAGGTTCCTCTCTGCTTCTGCTCAGTTAAAACACAGTTTGTCACTGGTGTGAAGAGATTTCAGATTTTTGCTTTCACTTCTGAGGAATCCAACCTCTCCTCTGTTGGAAGGCAGGGCGCAGGAAATGTTCCTGTGCCTGAGCTGAGGGGCTCTGGCCCTCAGGAGAGCTCTGCTTTTCACCTTCCACCGTGGAGAGGCTTCCAAGAGTTTGGGATGGATTGGGTTCTGTGGGGTGTGAAATGGACAGAAGTGTCATTTGTCACTGGGGGAAAAACTGAGAGTTTTGGGGTTTTAGCACAGTGGTGGATAGGAGCCAAGATGGAGGATTTGGGGCATTAATTCTGCTTCTCCTTCTTCTCCACCCACCCCATTTCCTGCAGGGATTGGATACAAAATTCCCCAATGCAGGGGTTATGTGGATGACAAATAATTAATTATTGGTGGTAAAGCAGAAATAAAGCACGTTCTGGGAGTGAATTGGATAAAATATCTCTAAAAGACCTCAAAACCAGAGCTCTGGTGACTTGCAGTGCCTTCCTTCCTGCTGTGCCAGTCTGGTGTGGTGAGGAGCTCACTGCAGTGTGGATAAGAAATAATAAACAACAAATCTGAAAATCAACAACTGGAAATCCCATCTGCCTCATTTAATCCCAGCACAGAACTGCCAGGGTTACCCAGGAAAGGATCCTCGGTGTGCTGCACCCAATTCTTATTCCAGACTGGGAAATTTCATGGCACAGAGCCTGAATTTCCCTCAGTGTTTGAAGGAAAAGATTTCTTGGAGTCCTAGAAATCCATCGGGGAGCTCCAGCCATGCTAATTAGTGCATTAATAGCATCCAGCTCGGATTGGTGCCAGAGCAATTAGTCTCGTTAATCAGCTTCCCAGTGATTAAAAGATAACACATTTAATTTAAGTGATCATTGGAGAGCTCCTCCTCTTTAGGGAATGATCATGCTCAGCCCCAGGATCATTTGGATTTATGCTGCTGAAAATTGTATTTTCAGGGGAAAGTTTTTAGCTACTTTCGAAAGGTATTTCCTAAGTATAAACAAATATTTTTATTCTTTTATTTTTTTTTTTTTTGGCAATTTTGAGAAGTTAATTTGCCGTTGTTGCTTGGGCTTATGCCTTTTAAAAATTTGAGTAAGTTTTGGTTTGGGGGTATTTTTGGGCTTAGTTTGGAGGAGTCTCTTGAGTGACAGTAGTGTATAAATATTTGGTGGTAATCTTTTTAATTAGATACTTTTATAAGGCATTTGTTTCTTAGTGTATTTTTTGGTGTTTCTCTTTTATTAGCGACTATAATTGTGAGTAGTTTCTTTTTTTGTAGTTGTGGTTTTGACAGTTTTGTTTTTTTATTTTTTTAATTATTATTTTATTTTATTTATTTTTCAGTTGGATTTTTTTTTTTTTACTTTTAACTCTGGAAAGGGCCAGCACTTCATTTAAACACCTCATTACCACAACAGCAATAATGAAGCCTCTAAACTGCTCTCTGCCCCTCATTTTCATCCCTTCCACCCCAAAATAAAAGAGAATCGGAAGATGAATAAGCTGACCTGGAGCACAAGGTCTAAAAGAAAATGTTCTGTATATGAGGTTGCAGTAATAAAGATGATGCTGCAGCTTTTTCCAGAAATATCCCCCTGCCACATCCACATTAAGCCCTCAGCTTTCCCTGCCTGCTCTGGAAAGGTTCAAAAACACACCAAAAAATGCAATTTACTGAAACATAACCAAATTGTAAAAGTGAATGATGCGTAGATTTAGGGCGAGACAAGAAACCCTGCAAACATTTGGCCTGGTTTTCAATTCAGCTGAAGAGGGAGGTGTTTCTGATAAACCTGACATTTACCCCTTTCACTTTGCATCCCTTAAGGCACAAAGACTAGCTGAAAACACAGATATTTTTTTTCATTTCCAGAAGTCAGGTAACTGAAATAAATGAAAATTCAAGGTACCAGCGACCACAAATAATTCAAAAGCCCTTTGGAATGATGCTGATAAGAAAGTTCACCAGTGAAACAAAGGAGCAGTTGAATGAGAAATATTTGCACCTGAAATTCTACTGATAGAAGTCTGTGGAGGCAGTGGCCATTTTCATCCCACTGAGGATTTGATCATATAAATATAATATCAATATATTTGAATATATAAACTGAATACTCGAATATATAAATATGTATTTGAATGTATGGAAAGATCACTTTTTTTCTATATTCATATTTTATCTATTCATTCAGCAGGGCAGATTGGGGCCCAGACATTCTCTAGATTGGTTTGAGAGTGTGAGCTCCCAGCTCAAGTTAAAATATCCTTTTTTCCCTGCCTTTGGTGTATTTATAGGACCAAAACTCACACCAAAAAAAAACCAAAAACTGATTAATTTATTGCAACTATTATAACAGCAACCAAAAAGTGAAACTAAAGCATATTTAAGATCACTGCTCATTCCTACCAGAATTTGCTTCGTGGATTAAATCCTTTGGCCTCTGATGTTGTTTTTTGTGCCATCTGGGATTTCTAGAGGAACAGAATTTAAATTAAAATTTAAAATTAAAATAATGGATTAACATCATGGAATGGATTGGGATGGAAGGGATCTTCAAGCTCATCTCATTCCAACCCTTCCACCACCCCAGGCTGCTCCAAGCCCCATCCAAGGTGTCCTCGGACACTTCCAGGGCTCCAGGGGCAGCCACAGCTGCTCTGGACAATTGAATCCATTCTATTGAGAATTTGAGTGATTCAAATCAAATCACTTTTTCAAATCAAATCGCTTTTTCGTCAAATCACAATTTAAATTTTGACTTTAACTGGTTAACGTTAAAAATTAAGACCCTAGATCAGACCTGGGAGGAAGTTACCTTCAGATAAGGAATTTGTAACACCTGAAAACACCAGAATTGCCACTTCTAGATTTTGAAGCAGCTTTTTGAAGTAAAATATCCTTTGATCTGGCCCTGGTGACTGCTGGTCCAGGCTGCCATGAGGGATTCTGTGGATCATAAAAACTGTTTTTCCAGAGGAATTGTTGTTGCAAAGTGATTTAGGAGGATAAAGCCTCTCCCTTTCCCTCAGAACAAAGATTATAAATCCTGCTGCGGTGTGGCTGCGTGTGAAGGCAAATCCAAATATTTGTGTTGCTCACTTAGCACAGAAGCAGAGGAATTCCCTGGGTTTCAGTGGAGAGCCATTCCTGGGGCTCTCTCCCTCATTCCCCTGGTGTTCAGAATTTAACCGATTTTATAGTTAACCAGTTCAATAATTTTAGAGTGCATTGCTTTTTAGAATGTAACAAACTTAATAAAAGTCATATTCAATGTTCACTATGAATTCAAAAGGCCTTCACTATGTTTGCAAAAATACAAGCACTTGGCATTTCTTAGAAGAAGAGTGAATATAATCTGAACACACAGAATGAAGAGTGAAGAATGCAGAAAAACTAAAATAAAGCCCTCTGTCTCCCAGACTAAACAAAGCCAGAAATATGAACAGTTACCAAAAAAACCAAGAAAGATGGTGCATGCCCAAAACTAGAACCAACTACCACGTGAAACAGAAATAGGAAAGATTAAGAAATGAATATAAGTGAAGTTCTGTTCAGATTTAATACCTTAGGAAATAAAAGGAGGGCATGACCCCAAACCCTCCACATCTGCCATTTTAAGAATTTCCCCCACATATGCCCAGGGCTAAATAAATACATATCGGCTTCACTAATTATAACTTTATTTTTTCCGCTAACAGAGGTATTTTTTGAAGATGAAGTATTGCATTTGACAAACTGCAGGGCTGTACATCGATCCATCCCGGAATCAAGGAACGCTCTGGAAAATGTACTCCCCGAATCCTTCATATTCTCCATTTCCTTTTATCCCCACCCTTCCCACTCCCAGGAGTTTTACAACTCTCTTGCAGCTCGGTGCTTCCAGTGCCCCTCTTCTTCCTTCCGGCTCCAGCTGATTTATAATCCTAAATCTTCTGGAAAAGGCAGCAGAGGCCAGGCCTTTCCAAAGCAACTCTGAAAACAAAACGAGCCCTGCAGCAGGCGAGCAACTCCATCTAGATTTGGGGAGCTTTGGTTACATGAAAGTGAGAATGTCAAAACACTTTTTGCATGTAGCCGAATACTGTTGAACACATTTGGAAAGGATCAAGTCAAGGCTACCTAAATCATTCAATAAAATCTGCTGCATAAAACATCTAATAAATTGTAATGGCAAGGACTTGTGTGCAGAGAGGCTGAAATTCCAGCTATGCACTGAAAATAAAATTTGGTCCCTTTTTTATTTTTTTTTTTTCCCCTTTCCCTGACTTTACTAGCCATTGGGCTGGGAGTGTCCAGTTTCACTGGAACACCACGGAAAATGTTTGGCACCGGTCTCAAAGGAGAAATGATTTGGTATGCTGTGATTTGCTTTATGATTTGGGGGATCCTTTATTAATCCCTGCAGTCTCAAATCTCTTAAGACCATGATTAAATCAAAAACAAAAGAGTCCCTTCAAACTTCCTTGGTGCAGAGGAGACTCAGATCATTAAGGGGAAAACGATCATAAAACTGCTGGGACAAAGCAACGAGGATTTCATAGTAAATTACGGAGTTAAATAATGGTAGGCTCTCACAGGAGAATAAAACTCACTAATTCACTTAAGCACTCTGTAAGGGAATCTGGAATGCTGCTAATACAATAAGATTTTTGTAACCATGTTAGGAAGAATGATAGCCTTGTGTTCCATATCCCTTTCCTCAAACCCAGTACCTATCAGACGCAGTGGAAGGAGAAAAGAAAAAAATCCCCAAAATCCAGATGAGGAAGCTTGAAGCATCTGTTTCTGGGCCCCTTTGTTCTTCAGTAGGTCTTCAATTAAATTGCATTTCTCTGCATTTTTGCTGCTGAAGTGCCTTAAAGACATAACAACCAAGCCCAGGAAGCTTTTCAGCATAGGTGACGGCATGGATGACGTATTGTCTGAGGCAAACTCTCCTAGAAACAGGATGTAAAATCCTCGGGATTCGTTTGGAGTTGTCATGACCCAGGAATTAAGCTCAGTTTGGGTGGATTGTAGAAATTGGACGTGTTTTCACTTAGTAATTTTTTTTTGCAAAAAGCAACACCATCCAGTAAATTCCCCTAATTTTAAAAATGACTTGTGATGACCTCGTAATCTGAACTTCTGATTTGAGCCAGTTTTAATGAGTAGTGCAGAAGTCGTGGAGGGACCTGGAGAAGTGTTTGAAATATCAGGATAACCCAGGGTTTCCTCAGGAGCAGCTTCCTCTTCATTACCCTGCAGATTATACATTATCTTTGCCTATAATTTAATTTTAATGTGGAGGATGGCCTTGGACCTGCTCATTTTTTGTTTGTTAGTGGCTAATGAGCTCAGTCACTTCAGAGCTGTCCAGAGGAGAAACTGGTGGAAAAGAACAGCTCAGGCCTCCACCTTACACTGCTCCTCCAAAGAAGGTGAGAGTGGTGTGGAGATACAAAAGTGGGTGAAATTTCAGGTGAAAGCAGCTGCCCAAAGTGTCAAACACACATTAAAAATCTCCAAACCCACTCAGGTGGCCTCAGCACCTCAGGGGCTCAAAGCTCCCAACCTGTTCTCTTTTTTTGGGTTGTTCTTCCGAGATTTCCACGAGCCAATACTGGACAGGGATCTCAGCTCACCAATGTCTGCTTTGCTCTCTGCTGGGGCTCCATTCCAGGCACTCTGATATTGCTGAAAATACTTCTGTGGGCTGGAATGGGGGTTTGATTGGAACCAGAAATCACAGACAGCAAGAAGAGCCCTGTAATTTAGCAGGAGGACCTGAGCAGAGGGAAGCAAACAAAAAAAAAAGTGCTACTAAATCACCACAGGGTCAGAATACCAATCTAATGACATCTGCTCCAACAAGGCAGCAAGAGACAAAGCCTTGCCTTGAGTTTTAAAAAAATGCATCTGATGTAAAGGATTTTCTATTCCAAAATCTGTATCACAGGTAATTAAAACTGAGTCATAATCGCTCGGGAGCAACTGCACAGGCAAGTCCCACGTATTGCCAATATACAGATGATTTTTGTGCACATTTCTTGTGCACATTGCTTGAAATATTCTTTACAGTTACGATCCTGAGAGTTGTCCCAAGCTCATTCCCACCCTCTTGGGCTGGAAATGGCACTTGGGAAGAGCAAAATCACTTAGGAGCAGCACAGGGAAGGAAGGGTGCGACCTAAAAACCACCAGAAATTTTAAAATTGCCGTTGTTGAAGCAGAACAGACAGGAAACAGCAACATCCCAGAGCCCGGTGACCGAGAAATGAGACACCCAAAGAGTTCAGCTTTCTCTCTCCATCCCTGGCGGCAAGGCAGGGGGAAAGAGCAAAGAGTTCCTGGCCCAAAGTCTGGGTGGGAGCCTGACGTCCTTGAAAGAGGAATAATGAGGGGAAGGGATGGGGGATGTCCAGTGTGTGGGGTAAGAAAGTTTTTTTTATAAATCCGGGACATACCAGACATGAGTCAGAGAAAGGAAAGAGGAGGAAGGAAAATATTATTAACTTGAAGACCACCATTAGTGGAGGCTCTGACAACAAACCCCGAGTGACAATTCCCTCTCCCAGGACAAATCCTCAGGTTCTGGCACCTCATTCTCATGATAAATATTCCAGCAAGAGCAGGAAGAGCCCCAACCTGAGCCTGGTTTAACAGCAGCTCGTAGACAATAAAATAGGAAACGGCGCATGCACGAGACATTTTTATTATGGTTAATTTTTGTAATGTTACAATCGTCTTACTACCAGTCCAAACCTATTCCTGTACTTCTGGCCTGTAATAATTACAATTATAATTATAATTATTGCTACTCTTACTACTGCAGCGGCAACAAGAGTCAGGTATTTTTCTCAGCACATGTTTCAGCAGTACCTTCTATTTTTCCTATGTTTGGCACAAGTGCAGAAAGTTGCTTACAAGGAACCTCAGGACTCCCAGCCAAGTTTTGAAATCTGTAATGGGTTGCAAATGTTTTGGGGTGGTTGACTGATGAATGCAGTAACTTTACCATTTATCCTATTTTTTACCATTAGCAAATCTTGGTTATTTTCTGGGACAGCAGCACTTTCCCTTTTTATGGTGAAAAAAAGAAAAAAAAAACAACCAACAAAAACCCAAACAAAAAAACTTTTGAAAATTATCAGAAATAGCTGTTTAACTCCATGATTGGCCTGCTGCTCATAAAAATAAACACAGCAGGGTTGTTACGGTGATGAACTTTTTAAAAGAAGTAATAGGACAATTTCAACTGTAAGAAAACCCAGTGTCAAAATGCAGTTACCTGCCATCCTTTGCACTTTATAAAAACCACTTTCTTCCCTGCATTCTCTCCCCTCATAATGATTCACTTCATTTTTTTAAGGCAAAAAAATCAGCGACTCCCAGAACACTCCCTGCACTGCCCTGCTTCATTTATTCATTTCTTTCCAGTTCCAAACTTGTTTATCATTAAGAGTTGCTCATTTTGTTGATTTTTTTCCCCTCTCAGCGCATCAGCTGTGGTTTACACCAAGGATAAAAACAGCCAGATGTGTTTTGCTGAGGATTTGTGCATTTTGGAAGGTGAATAAAGACTTTTACATCAAGATAATAAGGCAAAGCCTAAGTAAGTAGGAGCTGCTATTGCACCAACAGCTTGAACTGGAGTATTTTAGTTATTTTTATTTTGTTGGCCCTGACCACTCTCAGGAGGAGCAGGGACAAGGAGGACCAAAGCTCTGCTCTTCCATAGGAATTCCACGAGGGATTACTCACATGGTTACAATTTATTTAGGGGTGTGCTCAAAAATTCTTCATTTCTCAGCTTACCGATGAGGAGGGGAAACCCAAAATGTCTCTGAAGGACAAACACAGGCAGAATATCTGCAGGAATCATTAATTAACCCCTCAAGTCAGTGAAATTATCTCACCTTATTTTGAGGATTGGAATGCAGAGAGTTGACTCTTCCATTCACATTTCAAAACCAAATGCATCTTTCTCCTTTTGCAGCATTTAAAATGCAGTTTTGCAACATCAGGGTCTCCCCATGCTCACAATTTACGTCTATGTTCAGAATTATTAAATATTTCAGCAAGAAAGTAAAACAAAACCCTTTTTTAAGTAAATTACTTTGATTCTCTGTTGCCTCATGGCCCCAGATAATGCAATTTTAATGACATGAGGGATATAAAATACAACTAGCCAAACATTTTATGATTATTATCCCAACGGGCTTTGAAATAGGCACTGGCAGTGCCCAGCCTCAGCCAGATGTGACCCAAGAATCTCCCAGCAGTTTCAAGAGGAGGTTCCTCCTCTGGAGCTGATGCTGATCTGCTGCAGAAAAAGGGGAAATCACCGTGTCTGTGCCTTTCCTATTTCTTGGTGGAGATTTTGACTCCTTGAGGCAAAGGCTGTCAAAGGAGGAGCTGCAGATGCAGGGGAGAAACCTGGTTGGGTTCATCATGAAATCATTTCACAGAATCCCAAAATCCCAGAATAAATCCCAGAATCCCCAGGTTGGAAGAGACCTCCAAGCCCATCGAGTCCAAGCCGTGCCCAACTCCTCAACTCAACCCTGGCACCCAGTGCCACATCCAGGCTTTCTTTAAACACATCCAGGGACGGTGACTGCAGCACCTCCCCGGGCAGCCATTCCAGCACTTTATCACCCTTTCCTCAAGAACTTCTTCCCAATATCCAACCCGGATTTCCCTTGCTGCAGCTGGAGGCTGTGTCCCCTCGTTGTGTCAGTTCCTGGAGAAAGAGCCCCAGCCCAGCTGAGCACAGGCACCCTGCAGGGAGCTGCAGAGAGTGATGAGCTCAGCCCTGAGTCTCCTTTTCTCCAGGCTGAGCAGCCCCAGCTCCCTCAGTGCTTCCTCACAGGGTTTGTGTTCCCAGCCCCTCTCCAGCCTCTCTGGATGTGCTCAGGGCTCTCCAGGTCCTTCCATTACGGACTGGTTTGGGTGAGAAGAGAAGTGGAAAATCATCCAGTGCCACCCCTGCCATGGCAGGGACACCTCCCACTGTCCCAGGGTGTCCCAGCCCCAGTGTCCAGCCTGGCC
The DNA here is from genome assembly GCA_013400315.1 of Bombycilla garrulus. NCBI lineage: Eukaryota > Metazoa > Chordata > Aves > Passeriformes > Bombycillidae > Bombycilla > Bombycilla garrulus. The sequence goes on from VXBU01007102.1 coordinate 273,388, forward strand.
TTGGGCACTGCCAGGGATCCAGGGGCAGCCACAGCTGCTCTGGGAATTCCATCCCAGCCCCTCCCCACCCTCTCAGGGAACAATTCCTGCCCAAAATCCCATCCAGCTCTGCCCTCTGGCAGTTTTAATAAATTTCCCCTTGTCCTGTCCCTCATCCCTTGGGAATTGTCTCTCTCCAGGTTTCCTGCAGCTCCTCCAGGCCCTGCAAGGCCACCCTGAGCTCAGCCCAAAGCTTCTCCTGGCCAGGCTGAACAATGGCAGCTGTGCCAGCCTTTCCTGCCAGCAGAGCTGCTCCATCCTCTGCTCATCCTGGAGCCTCCTCTGGGCTCTCTGCAGCAGCTCCAGCTCCTCCTGTGCTGGGCCCAGGGCTGGGGCAGCTCTGCAGCTGGGGGCTCACCTGAGGGGGCACAATCCAAATCCCTCTCCTGCTGACCATGGATTTTTGGGGTGCTTCCACAATTTAAAAATTCAAAACGTCTATTTCTGAGCCTGAACAGATTTTGCCACAAGTTGCTGCAAACAGTTCCTTCATCTTCCTCACTGCTGATCTTTGGTGTTCCCAAATTTTTTACCTCAAAATAGGAACCCAGCTCATGCTGACTGTCAAAATTTGATTTATTTCACTGGCACCACCGCAGTTCAAAAGAGCTGAAAATCTGCTTTGCACATTCAAACTTCCACCTTGCAGATTATATTCCATAACTTGGATAGCCAAGATATTCCCATCACACTCTTTTTCCCTGAAACTCCATATTTTGAGATAACGAATCTTACAGTGACCTCTGAAACTAAATCTCTCAAAGTTGTGGGACAAAATGGTTTGTGCTTTTAATCTTTAAATCTAGATCAGCACATGCCTGTCTCAGGGGGATTTTTTTGCTGCTTATTCTTAAAAAAAACTTGAAAACAAATTCTTCACTTGGGGAAAACTTTGAGAGGCTTTAAGTTCTTCATTCCCCACCCAAGTTGAAAAAGCTGGACTTGTTTAGTGACGTAACAGAGAATTTGCATTAATATTGGTGTTGAGTCTCAACTGTTGTAGATTTCAAATTTGGAGTATGAGGTACTGAAAGTCTACATCAGACTCTTCAAAAAAACCTCATGACTGCAAAAACCACTAAAACTAAACACTAAAACTAACTAAAAACTAAAAATGAAAACCAAACACTCAAACACTAAAATTTTTTGAGCAAATTAGGACAAGTGAGTGAGTGTTAAGTAATTGCAAATTTCTAACAGGCATTCAGGAGCCAGGAAATCCAATAAGATCAATATTTTTTTCCTCAAATTTTATTCAGTTTGTTTCTAACAAAGAACTAAAAAAAGGTCAGTCCTTCCATTGAGCAACCACTGCTTTAAAAACCTTTTACCACCCACACAGCAGTGCAAATATTTAAGTAAAAAAAAAAAAAGGGAGGGTTTCAGTAGTAAATAAATGCAATTTAGAGGCAGTGGTAAATAAATCCAATTTAGGGGCAGTGGCCATGGAGGAAGAGCTAATGAAAGCCCATCCCAGCGAGGTCCCTGCAAGAAAACGTGAAATGTTCACATCATCCTATTCTATATCAAGGCTCTGCGTGTGTTTTAAAGAGTGCAGAGAAGATATTTCCTGCTGTGCTTGGAGGATTTGTTACAGCAAAGCTTCTCTCTCCCTGAAGATGCAAATTTATGTGGGTGCAGTCAGTGACCCAGGCTGCAGAAATGGGACAAAGATGAGAACAATTTTTGGGGTGAGCACCACAACTCCAATGGCATCCCAGAGAGCATCTGCAGGACTCTGTGCTCTCCTCTCCACTCCTTCCTGATTGCTGCAGGATTTTTCAGCCATTCCCTTTTCTCTCCTGTCTCCCTCACCTCTTCCTTCTGCTGGGCCTGCGGGGCCTCCCCATTTCTGCTCCTGAAGGGGCTCAGATCTCCATGGGAAAGGAGCAGAAATGTCCATCCACCCCTGCAGGATCCCTGCTCACCATCTGGGGATCCCAACTTCCCATCTCTGTGCTCTCCTCTCCACTCCTTCACGGCTGCTGCAGGATTTTTCAGCCATTCCCTCTTCTCTCCTGTCTCCCTCAGCCTCATTCAGAGCCTCTTCCTTCTGCTGGGCCTGCGGGGCCTCCCCATTTCTGCTCCTGAAGCCCATTTCTGTTCCTGAAGGGGCTCAGATCTCCATGGGAAAGGAGCAGAAATGTCCATCCACCCCTGCAGGATCCCTGCTCACCATCTGGGGATCCCAACTTCCCATCTGCTCCCTCACATGGAGAAGACGCTTTGTAGTGGAGATGGCTGAATTTTCTCCGACTGACAAAAAACAAAAAGCAAGGCCTAAACATTTTTATTAAAACCAGAGGCACGTTCAGGTCCTGCTATTTCACCAAGGCACAAAACATATTTCGACAGGAAATTAATTTTTTTTCAAAGTTTCCAGCACGCCCCTCCCTTCAATCAGCCCTCAACTCCTTTAGCAGCCACATGAACTCCCTGATAACCTCGCAGATGGAAAAAAAAAGCCTGAGCCACACAAGAAAAAAAAAAAGGGAAAAGATGCCTCTGGAGCAGCAACTGTCTGCTGAATTCCCTGCTGGGAACCTCCTCCCTGCTCACCACAGAGCTCAGCTCCAGGCACTCCGTGTCTCCCTTGCAATTTTCTCAGAGTCAAAAGGAATATTTACCAATATTTATGTCTCAGTGGGTGCTGTGGGCTCCGTGCTGAAGCTTTTACCAGCAGGGCTTGCGCAGAAATCACAGCCAGGAGTGTTTTCAGTGTGGTTTTCTACCTCTTTTTTGTAGTTTAAAACTCTCTGGAAAGAGAGCTCAGCTCTTTTCCAGTCCCTGGTTTCCCTTTGCCTCCCACTTCTCCTGCAAAAGCCGATTTTCTTGTGGGGATAACTCCTGGGACCAGCACAGATCCGGGCTCCACCTCTCACCTCTGCTTTATCCTGTCATGTTTGAAACTGCAGTGGCTTTTCCAAAGGCTATTTTTATTTTTCTGCACGGCTTAGATCATTATAACGAATGTTCCTGACTTGTAGTTGGGAAGTTAGGCTCGGGCTTTGATCTTCTTTAAGCATTTAACTTAGACAAAGTTGTTCTATTGAACTGAGAGGGACTTACATTCCTCCAGTCAGGCATATGCACAAGCCCTTGAAGAATTATGGCCTCAGCCTAAGTCAATCCTAAACCTTACATGAATTCTGGATATTAAAAAGAAAAATGTTTTAAAACCGAGGTCTCTGAGGGAAGAAATAAATACTTATATATGTCCAGTATATTATGAAAACTACTGTACTCGAATAAGACAGTCATGGATGTTTTTTAGATTTAAGAAAATAATTTTGAAATAAAATATATCCATACATGCGTGATTAATGTGGCTTCTCTGTTCTCTTCTACTTGTATTATTTATATTCCTAGTGAGAGGGGGGAAAAATTCTTTCCAGCTAAAGAGGCAGCCTCTTTTATGAATAAAAATGAGGTTTTCTTCTTTTTTTTTTTTTTTTCAGAAAAGTGGAAAAAAGGCCTTTCCATTTGATTTTTCTGACATCGAAATAATATGGTGCAACTCCGAATATGATCTGCTCCTTTCTTTGATTTCCACCATGTCACATTTTCATAACAGGCTTCAGCAACACTTCCAGAGTCTGGTGAGGTTATTTGGGAAAGCACACACAAGAACAGGTAGTCATGGCCCAAAACTGCCTGGAACGAGAGGACAGGATGGAGATAACACAGACAAAACCAATAAAGAGCAAAATTCAATGAACAGGCAGCAGGCTCCCCACTCCCAACTCCTTGCCACCATAAAAGAATGATTTCCCAGCATACATATTTATCTTGTGGTCAGAAAGATCCCAAAGATTCCAGTCAAGAACAATTTGAGAGGCCAGAGATCTCTGGAGAGGAGCAACCCCCATGTCAAAAGAGGACTTTCGCCAGGGAAGAGAGGTTGGAGCAAAAAAGTTTTTGTAGGATCAGGTTACTAAAAAGTGGAGAATTTTCAGATGTCCCAAGGGTTTGGGGAAGCTCTAGAAAGATCCTTTGTCATCCCAATGTGTGTTCCACTTCAAATTATGGAAGTTTTTCACGCTTTAGGCACGGCTGGAGCTGTTGGTGATCTCCTCATTCACTTCTTCAAACACTTTGGAGATTATTGGCAAAGGTGCTGCCGAGGGAGTGAGGGCTGGGCGATCTCCCAGACAGGAACATCTGGATTGAGCAGGGAGAAACATCTGGGGAAGCACAGAGGGGTTTGGGATGGGAGGGACCTTAAAATCAACCAACTCCAACCTCCTGCCATGGCAGGGACACCTCCCACTGTCCCAGTGTCCAACCTGGCCTTGGGCACTGCCAGGGATCCAGGGGCAGCCACAGCTGCTCTGGGAATTCCATCCCAGCCCCTCCCAGGGAACAATTCCTGCCCCAAATCCCATCAAACCCTACTCTGAAGCCATTCCCTGTGTGCTGTCCCTCATCCCTTGGGAATTGTCTCTCTCCAGGTTTCCTGCAGCTCCTCCAGGCCCTGCAAGGCCACCCTGAGCTCAGCCCAAAGCTTCTCCTGGCCAGGCTGAACAATGGCAGCTGTGCCAGCCTTTCCTGCCAGCAGAGCTGCTCCATCCTCTGCTCATCCTGGAGCCTCCTCTGGGCTCTCTGCAGCAGCTCCAGCTCCTTCCTAAAAAGAAGAATTTAAAGACGTGTGGCTTCAAAGGAGAAGAACAAGAATGGCAGGAACAGAAAACAGCCTTGGTTCTCCTCAAATCCAGCTCCTGGTTTGCAGGCTCTGGCAGCACCGGCAGGATGATGTTTGGAGACAGAAGTTTTCTTAATGTCCTCTCAAAAATGGACATTTCCTGCTACCTGATCCGTGCCGTCACCAAAGGTCTGGTGACAAATGGAATGTTGGTAGTTTATTCGACAAAAGGACAGGGAATATCTTAAAGGTCCATTTATGTAAAAAAAGTGCAATGAAACCTTCCAGTGAAATGAAATGAAANAAAAGAAAAGAAAAGAAAAGAAAAGAAAAGAAAAGAAAAGAAAAGAAAAGAAAAGAAAAGAAAAGAAAAGAAAAGAAAAGAAAAGAAAAGAAAACAATGTTATCTGAACATTTCCCAGTCTGGAAACAAAGGCTGGCTTGGGTTATATGTTGCCCTCAGCTCCTCACTGCCCAAAAAGCACCAAAGTCAAGGTGACCTCTGTTCCTGGCCCTCTCTCAGGAGCAGTTCCAAATTATAGCAGAATAATATAATTATTTAAATAGAATGTAACAATTCTTTTTTAAAAAATTTAAAATTCTTCATGAATTTTTAAAGAATTTCTTTTGGGGTAGATACCCAACTGTTTTATTTGCCAAACCATCCCAGGGAACAGCCTTACAAACCCCACTTTGTTCTTCCATCACAAAGGAAAGGAAGTTATTCCCTTCAATGTTGTACTGATCCCACTCCAGGTAAGAGCAAACTCCTTCCCAGTTCCACCTCCCTGGGACACTCTGGACACGATTCCTTAGTGCAGGTACAGAATTGAGTCAGTCAAAAGTGCCAAATCAAATTGTTTCGTTTTCCTTTGGTGAGTAATAGATGGGAAATGTGAAATGTCATTCCGGGGCTGGAGAACCATCTGGTAAAAGCTCCTGTAGGAACAGAGCAGATGAACTCCATGGAAATATTAAGGAAACATCCACTGAAGGCATTTAGCCCCTCCAGAGACCCATAGTTCACGCATGGTGGGCAGGTAATAATGTCCAATTATTCTGGAAACAACCAAACAAGTCACTGTAAAATTATCTCATTGGCACCAGATCCAGCATTAAGTGTTTTTTAAAATATTCATCACTCATTCCAGGTAAGGAAACAAACCAACTGATCAATCTCTGAGGAACTGCACATAAATCATGAAGCCATAGTGAGAAACTGGCAATTTTTCATTATTCAAGGAGTAATATTTTAAAGCTGACAGGCTGGCGGGGTGGTCCATGGCTGTGGCATTATCACAGCTGGGAGGAACAACCAGGCTTCACACAATTCCAGGAGTAATTGTTGGAGTTACTTTAACGACAACCTGTGGGGAAACAAAGAGTTTTTTTCTTTTTTTTTGTTTCATCTGAACTGAGTTTACATAGCAGACAAGTAGCTGAAAGCAAGTTTTCACCAGATTAAAGGCATCTTTTTATCACTACATAAAGAAAAAGATTTGGTTTGGCAGCTTTTATGTAGATCAGCCAAAGCCTCATGTCCTGAGGGCAAACGTACGTTCAGGCTCTATTTATCAAAGAATCGTGGAATTATGGAATGTCCTGAGTGGGAAGGACCCACAGGGATCATCCAGTCCCACCCCTGGCCCTGTCCAGACCCCCCAAATGATGCCTTAAGTTTGAGCTTTTCTATTTTTTTCACATTCTGTGCTGGTTTAATGTGCAGTTCTGGGTTTCATATTCAGGGTTGCTGAGCTCTCTGCACAGAGCAGGGACACAAAACAATTCCTTTCCAGCTGGGACCAAGGACAAATTGGAGGCCCAAGAGTGGAAACAGCAGTGAAGGAAGAGAGGGAACAAGGAGGATGGAGCTTCATCAGCTGGAGCTGGAATTGGACAATGAACTCCAATCTGCTGATGGACCCAAACCTATCCAAGTGTGACAGTGCCCTATAAAATGGCCTCCCCCCTCATGACCGGTGGCCATTTTGTGCCCATTTGTGGGTTTGACTTGGGTGCAGCCCCAAGGGGTTCCTGCACTGCCCAAGCTGGATCCTTCCAATAAATCCCTTTTATCCTTTTATTCCACCCAGTCTCTGTTTCCAGGTCAGCCTTTCCAGACCCCCCAAAATCCCAGCCTGGCCATCCCTGGCAGCTCCTGCAGCTCTGGCAGCCTCGGGGCCGTGCCCATTCTCTGGGGAGCCCGGGCAGTGCCAGCAGCCTCTGGGGGAAGAACCTTTCCCTAAAATCCAACCTCAATCCCTCCTGGCCCAGCTCCAGCCGCTCCCTCAGGCCCTGTCCCTGTTCCCAGAGTGTTTCTCCACCACCCCTTGTGAGGAAGTTGTGATTCCATGGCTATTTTGTCCCAGTTCTTTTCACTTTATCAAGTTTGCCATGAGGCACAAGTGTTTCCTTCCCTCATTTTTGTCCCAGCTCTTTTCCCCTGCTGTCTTTTCCCATCCATCCAAGAGAATTTTGAATGTTTTGATGAATTCTCTGTTCCTTTGATAATTTTGATGCCATAAGAACACCAGAAGTTTTAGAAACCCCATTGTTGAATATTCGGAGGTGACCACTCGCCCAACACAGCCTTTATTTTTTTGAATTTTATCCCTTCCATCCAAGCTTTCCAGCTTTGTTTACATCCTCAGATCCCATCGTGCTGCTCAGGCGCCACTGGCAGAGCAGGAATCTTTGGATGCACATTTGTAATCAGCTGTCAAAAGGGACAACTTGCAAATCCCCCACTCCAACTTCAGATGCGCTTCCTGCAACCTCTGGCAAATTCCGACAGCACAAGGATTTTAAAGACAGCTTTTAAATCCAAAATGCTCACACAGAGGGATGGATCCACAGCCAACAGCTTCACTGTGGAGTCTGAGGACTTCTCAGAAACGTTCTCCAAGTGATTTTTGTCAAACAAACTGCAAATTTAAGGCTGAATCTACATCAACAAGCATGAGGCCTGATAAAAGTGGATTTATAGAGTGAAAAACCAGTGTTGAGTATCTGATGTGAGGATGATAGATGTTCAAGGGGTTTGACTTCAGGCTGGTTTAAGTCTGGGCCTGTGGGCTGAATGTGTAGGAATAATTGGGGAGAATTAAGAGCAACACTGGAACATTGTCTGGTTTTATTTAAGCCAAAAAGAAGCCAGTTTGTGCGCTCAGAGCCCGCTCTGTGCTCCGAGCCAAAGCGTGCTAAGTGGCAATGATCAGGAGATCACTGAAGTAGCTGCGCCCTAATTAAGTGTCAGTCTGATCTAGCAGGAAGGCTGGAATTCACGTTTCCTAATTTATCAGCTCATGTAATTGAAATTGTTATATTTATGAACCTACAAAAGATCTCGGTGATAACAGAACTTGTCTCTGAACTGCCAAAACTTTCCTGCCCCGTTCTGTGGAGACTTTGATCAAAAATAAATTGGAAATTCCGGTGTGTCCCTGCAAAATTCCTGTATATATCAAACCTAACGACTGAGGACTAGGCAGAGAATTTGAGCCAAGTCATGGTTCATAACTTGATTTTGAGCCTGTTCCAGTAACACCACCCTGCCTCACGCCAGTTTGATTTAGAGATAGGCCTCGTGCCTAGCAAAGTCTAATTTTGTCTGTAATTACAGATTTAATGTTTGTGACATGGCCTTTGCAGAGGAGAGACCCTCTGAGGAAACTTCAGACAGGCTGAAGAGTTGCTGGGGTCGAGATTCAAATTCTAAAACATAAAAAAACGAAAGGACACAAAAGTGAAGATAATAAGTTAAAGCAGCAGCAGCAGGCCCAGGCTCCGTACCTGCTGCATTCCTTGGGATGGAGAGGGAATTTCTCCTCACCCAGACCAGTCAGGATGTGGAAGCAGAGGGCTGAGATTAGGATCACAATAAAACAGGCTCGATTTCAGCATGTAATGTGAGGATTATTGGCCGTGCCTCTGCGAGATGTTTTCTTTTTGTGACTTCTCCTCCACTGGCTCAGGGATTGCTGAAAAGCAGGAATTACAGCCCGGGCTGATGCTGCAGCTCCGTCACTTCCTCCATCCTCAGCAATCTTTATCCACATTTGTCCTCCAAACTGGCAAATTTCTGTGTAAGATCTACAGAAAATGGACGAGTTGGATGGGGCTTGGAGCAGCCTGGTCCTTTGGAAAGTGCTCCTGCAAATGGCAGAAGGAAAAATGACTTCAATCTCTTCCAACTCAACCATTCTGGGATTTAATGATTACAGCGTTACCTTCACATCCCTTTGTGGTAGGTGATAAAGCTGGGACTATATTTATTATCCACCCCCAAATGATTCAATAACCCTTAAAGATAACCCGAACAAGACCTGGATTTTTGCCTCAGAAATTATTTTACTGAGGAGATTCCTGCACAATCCTGATCCCAGCCTGTAACCAGATTGGTATCTGCTGAAACTGAGACCAGAACCGACTTTCTTGTCTCACATTTCTGGGTGATAAAGCCTGACTGATTGTGTTGAACAGGCACTGCCAACCTCAACAGGCACAGAGACTTCTGGGACTGGTGATAAAACAGCCTTTATTGCCTGGGCACCGCTCAGAAATTCAAGCACAAAGTCTTGAGTTTACTTTTCACATAACCTGCAAGGAGATTCAATTATTTAAAATAATATATAAGATCTTCACCTACAAATTTCTTCATGGCTTTCATACCCCGAGGCAAATCACAGTGATACAAAAATCATTTTTGCTCATAGTCAGTCTGCCAGCTCCCGGGGGGAAATCTGTGTTTTAGTTAGAAAGGGCTAAATATGAACCATTTTTTGGAGTCATCGTTTTGCATTTCATTTCTGTGCTGCACCCCAAAACTCATAATTGTCATTATTACCATCTCTGCTGGTTTTGGCTGAGGTAAAATTCATTTTTTTCCCCGCGGCCGGGATGGAGCTGTGCTTTGGATTTGTGCTGGACACAGGAGGGATAATACAAAGATTTTTTTTTTTTTTTGTTATTGCTGAGCAGGGCTTACACAGAGCCAAGACCTTTTCACGTTTCCATTCTGTCACACTGGCAGAAATTGGGGGTGAGTGGGAGATTGAGAGGGGGCACAGACAGAGCAGGTGACCCCAAAGGGCCATGGAAAAGGAGATTGGAGCATCCCTGTGGAGACAGGGTGAGAAATTTGGAGCTGCTCAGCGTGGAGAAGAGAAGGTTGTGTGGAGACCTCAGAGCACTTCCAGGGTCTGAAGGGGCTTCAGGGAGCCTGGAGAGTTCAGCTGCAAATGATGCTGCTCCACACTCTTTAAAATTCCAATTTTTTAAAATTTAAAACTAAAAAAAAAAACAAATAAAATTATTTTTAAAAAATAAAATATTGTGCTGATTGCACTCCAGGTAATGATGAACTCTTTCCCAATTCCACCTCCCTGGACATGATTTCTTAGGTTTTTTTCTTTATATATTTTTCTTTAGTAAAACCAGCAGTCAGATATTCCCAGCCAAGCCAGACTGGTGCTCTGCTCCCATCAGGAAAAGAAAATGGATTTTTCTTTAAAATAAAAGATCAAAGGCAGGATTTGATGATCTCAGAGGTATTTTCCAGCCAAGCCATGGGGTTAAGTAGAGCCCACAGTTTGACACAATGAGAAAATAAACATCTCCCCACCTTTGTTACCAATAAATAAACGTCATGGGGAAACCTGGTTAAAACCTAGAAGAACACAACATTTTTAATTTTAAAATTAAAAACGTGTATCCAAGAAATTCTTGAAGAAAAACTTTAAAGGATTTGGAAGGAGTCAATCAGGAGACATCTGTGAGGACTCTTTTGGCTGCTCTAAAGCAAAAGAGTGAATGCAGATATTTCCACTCCTCATTGCNAGACAGGGTGAGAAATTTGGAGCTGCTCAGCGTGGAGAAGAGAAGGTTGTGTGGAGACCTCAGAGCACTTCCAGGGTCTGAAGGGGCTTCAGGGAGCCTGGAGAGTTCAGCTGCAAATGATGCTGCTCCACACTCTTTAAAATTCCAATTTTTTAAAATTTAAAACTAAAAAAAAAACAAATAAAATTATTTTTAAAAAATAAAATATTGTGCTGATTGCACTCCAGGTCACGATGAACTCTTTCCCAATTCCACCTCCCTGGACATGATTTCTTAGGTTTTTTTCTTTATATATTTTTCTTTAGTAAAACCAGCAGTCAGATATTCCCAGCCAAGCCAGACTGGTGCTCTGCTCCCATCAGGAAAAGAAAATGGATTTTTCTTTAAAATAAAAGATCAAAGGCAGGATTTGATGATCTCAGAGGTATTTTCCAGCCAAGCCATGGGGTTAAGTAGAGCCCACAGTTTGACACAATGAGAAAATAAACATCTCCCCACCTTTGTTACCAATAAATAAACGTCATGGGGAAACCTGGTTAAAACCTAGAAGAACACAACATTTTTAATTTTAAAATTAAAAACGTGTATCCAAGAAATTCTTGAAGAAAAACTTTAAAGGATTTGGAAGGAGTCAATCAGGAGACATCTGTGAGGACTCTTTTGGCTGCTCTAAAGCAAAAGAGTGAATGCAGATATTTCCACTCCTCATTGCCTGAAATTCAAACCCATGTGCTACAAACCCCATCGAGCTTCCCCGCTTTATAACCGGATTTTAAAAATCCAGAATTAAAAATTTCCAAACAAAACACACACACACACACATCCCTCTTCTGAGAATTCAGGGTTCTTCAGCTGGGATCCAGGAAAAGAAGGATTTTTCAAACCTTTTTGGACTAATTGCAGTGATGGTTGGCTGGGGCAGGATGTGACTGTCTGCAAACCACTTGGTTTCAGCTGATTCCCACTTTCTTGAGCTTTCATTAAAATTCCAAATTCAATATTCCAGCTTTCCTGAGCTTTCACTAGAATTCCAAATTCAATATTCCATGTGAGAGTCCTGCTCTCCTGCAACGTCTGAGCTCCTCCAGGTGAAACTTCCTCCAGCAAGTTCTTCACTCAGAGGTGCAGGACAGAGTTTCAGAGGAAGTTTCTTGGTCCAGAATCCAGAGATTTGTGTTTCTCCATCCAGAATCCAGATAATTATATCCGAGCCACTAGAGGAGCCTCTGCCCTCCAGCAGTTTCCCTGAGCAGCCCCATCCCTGCCTGCTCAGGAAATCCCTCCTTTCCCCTCTTAACCTCCATCCTTGGAATTTGTTCTCAGGAGCAGAGTATTCCATTTTGCCCAAGGGCAATTCGTGAGAAGTCAGCTGAGCTCTGAGCACTCAGCGGGGTTTGTGAGTCTGAGCAGACAATTTGGGTCACAAACACTTTGGTCCTTTCACACAGCACGAAAAGCTTTCTCCTGCTTGATTTTGTCCACTCCTGACCCCACCAACGATTCTGATTTATTATTATAATTATTCAGAAATATTTCGGTATCTGCTGCGGGTTCTTGGCCTGTGGAGTTTTTAGGATTCTCTTCACGAAAATCCAGCCCCAAAAGGAAAATGATGTCACAGCAATACCAGGAATGAGAAATATTTTGATTTAGGAATTGTACAGCTCCACGAGGGCACATTGATATGGAAAATCCCCCCTGGAGGTGTCCAAGGATGGCCTGGATGTGACACTCAGCTCTCTGGGCTGGTGACAAGGTGAGGATTTGGTCACAAACTGGACTGGGATGGCTTTTCCAACCTCAGTGACTCTGGCATTCTGTGAAAGGGTTTCAGAGTTCAAAAAAATTACCATGACAGTCTTCTGCTGGACAGAAGAACGTTACTGTGCCTCATGGGAGAAACAGGTTTTATTGAGATACATTAAATAATTAATGATTTCTAATTATCCTATACATTTCAGAGCACAGGGCATCGAGTGATTCTACAAACAGTCGATCACACACCTCTACTGTTTGCTGAAACAGAAAGATTTTCTAAATGTTATTCTGGTGATGCTATTTAGGAACCCAGTGCATCATCACCTTGGGGAGACCTTGCACAGTCCAGAAAGTCTGGTCAGCTCAGGAATTTTCCCTGCTCTTTTATGTAGTGATGAGATCAATAGGGTGGATATCTGGCTTCCCCTGTTGCTGCATTTCAGTTTGAATTTACGTCCCCTAATCTGCTTTACATTGAACAGCGCAGCTCTTCCCTTAGAGAGCATCACGGGCTGGCCCTGTACATCCATCACAGAATAAATAAAATATAAAAAAAAAATGCTCAAAGGCCTGACTCAAATACTTGTTCAGGCTTTGGGAAGGCTCTGCCAATCTTCCAGTTCAGATGTACATCGAACATCTGAAGGAGGGATCCTCTCTTGCCTCTCCACCTGCAATGGTTTGACCCAGAATTCTTTTGTTAAACACCAGACCTCAGGAATATTAATATTACTTGAGAGACAGTCCCTTGAAATAACACAACAAGTAGATTTTTTTTGTAGATCTGCCAGGAGTTGATGATATAGTGGCAGTGGGATTTTTTTTTTTATTTTTTAAAAATAAATCAAGAGTGAAATGTCTGCAGTTGAGGCAGGCCCAGAACATGGGATGAGGAAAGCTCCAACACGTGTGAGCACGGATGGGGAGGGTTGGGAACTCTGAGGCCACATCTGGATCCAATGCTGGGCCAGTTCTTCACTCTGGAATGATTTGCACCAAAGGCATCAGGCACAAACATCCCTGACCTTTCCAGGGAGGCAGCGATGGGGGCTTAGTGGCTGATGCAAAGATCTGCCTTTGGAGGGCTGGGCACTTCCCAAAGGATCCTTCCCAGGGGCAGCATTCACAAAACAGAGGGAAAATTTACAGCCTCTTATTCCAGAAAAATACTGGGAGGATCATTTAATAAATGCTTCTCGGTGACGTGGCCTGGTGGTAAATAGACACGATTCCAGTTCAGATTTTGAGGTTTCCAGTTCAGATAATGGTGGCTGCAACGTTCCCAAGGCAGTTCAGGGTTTCAAGCCCGTTCCTTTGGGAAGGGCTGTCCATCTGTGAGACTCAGCCACCTCAAAACATCCCTAAATCTGCGCTCATCTCTCTGAGTGCCCATTCCCCTGTACTCCGCACTGGTGAGGCCACACTCAAGTCCTGGGCCCAGTTTTGGGCTCCTCATTTCAAAAAGGAACATTGAGGGGCTGGAGCACGTCCAGAGAAGGGAACTGGAAAATGTGAGTTATGAGGAATGGCTGAGGGAGCTGGGAAAGTGAAGGCCCACCTTGGCCATTCTGTGGGGAAATCTTTTGATGAGGCAAGAGATGGGACTTGTAGATGCTTAAAAGTGCAGTTTACTTATCTTCTACATGGAGTAAAAAGGTGAGGTCTTTTCCAGGTGTTGAAAGCATGGCCAGAAGTGCCAGGACTTGCATTGTCTTTTAAAGGCCCATTAGTCAGTAAGGTATTGACAACTGCGATGTTTACACCATTAGACCAATAATAAGAAATTTCATCTAATGTGGCCTTTTCTGACCAATCTTGCTCTGTCACACAAATCCATTCTACAGACTTCTTGTCAACTCTGTAACCACTTCTATTCTCTCTATATCTTAAACTCTAAACTCTGAGCTTTCCTTTATCCAGCTTAACATGTTTCTATTTTGACTACAAGTTTACTTTCTTGCTTCAAGCACCTGAGCTTGGAAGCTTCTCCCAGGGCTGAGCTCAAACCCTGGGTTTAATTCTGAGTTTTGGCCCTCAGGCCCAGTGTTCTGAAAACTCTCTGCATTTTGGATCCCAACAGGAAAGGGGCTGAGTCTGGAGCAAAGGAGGCTCAGGAAGGACCTCACTGCTCTGCACAACTCCTGCCAGGAGGGACAGGGAAAAAATGAAAGGAAATGGCCTCAAATTGCACCAGGGGAGGCTCAGGCTGGAGATTGGCAAAGAAAATTTCCCTGGCAGAGTGGTCAGGCCTTGGGATGAGCTGCCCAGGGAGGTTTGGAGTGCCTGGAATTGTCCCAGAGGAGTCTGGATGTGGCCCTTGGGGACAGGGTTTGGGGTGGTGCTGGTGGCACTGGGGTGGCACTGGGTGATCCTGAAGGTCTCTTCCCATCTTTACGAGTCAGTGATTCCCAAAGGCACGAGGAAAACAACAAGAGCAAAACTTCCCTTGAAATCTGGAGCATTTCGGGGGCAGGAGAGCCCGGCCCGGAGCATCTCCCTCATCCCCGCCCGGCCCGGGCCCGGAGCCGCAGAGCACACTGACATCTAGTGGGGTCAGGGGAAAGCACTGCCTTGTCTCCTGGGCTGGCAAAAATCTCCAAAAAAAAAGTTCCCAGGAGCGTTTTGCAGCTCACCGATTTTCAGCCATCGGGTAAGGCCTGAAATGTGGCTGCCCCTGGGTCCCTGGAAGTGTCCAAGGCCAGGTTGGGTGAGGCTTGGAGCAACCTGGGACAAGTGGAAAGTTCTCTGTTCACGTCAGGAGATTAGAATAAGGTGATCTTTCAGGTCCCTTCTGACACAAATAATTCTGTGATTAACACAGAGAAAGTTGAGCCTCTTCCTTGTTCCATGCCTATTTTGGCCACAGTTTCCAGCTGTTTTCCAGGTGACAAGTGCCCTTTAGGGTTTGAGAGCGATAAGACAACTCAATGCACCTTCCTGAAAAGGGAAGTAATTCCTTGTAGGGGAACGTAGCAGGGGAAAGGAACAAGAAAAAGGGGAGGTAAAATAATTTCAGGTACATTCTTTTAATACGACTTTCTTCCTTAGTTTAGCTACATCCCTCCAAGTTCATGTTACAAAAAACCGGAGGCTCTGGTGCTGGGTTTGAGGGAGAGGAAAATAAATTACCCATCCTGGTCTGATCCTGCAGCTGAATTCCCTGCCATACCCCTACACTTCTGTAGGGAAAAAGGGAATTAATCATGGATATTAGACTGAAGTGACCCCATCTCAGCCGGTCCTGCCCAGCTGCACTGTTGTCTCCATTTCAGTGCCCATCCCTCTGAAAGTCCCAGCCCCTGGTCTCTAGGAGACTGTAAACAATCAGCTGAACCCGATGCTCCTTTTTCCAGCATTGTATCCCGCCCGGAGCGGGCACGCTCTGTTTTCTGACACCTCCCCTGCCATGACAAATTTAGACAGCCCGGGTCATGTCCTCCCAGCTGGGTTCTGACAGGAGGCTCCTCCTCAGCGAATCTGCCCGGAGCATTTCGAGGCGGGAAGATGTGTTTGGAATTCCTGCTCTCCGGGTCTCCTTGAACCCTGCCCTCTGGGAGCTGCTGGGCTCGCCTTCCGCGGCATCTCCTGGTGATCCGTGTCACCTCCTGGGGATCCGTGTCACCTTCTGGGGATCTGTGTCACCTCCAAGGGATCCGTGTCACCTCCTGGGGATCCGTGTCACCTCTCTGAGTCTCTAGGAAAGCAGCTGGTGATGCAGAGCCAGGATCAGCTCTTCGCTTCCCACACAGCAGGACAGCCCTAGGATGCGCTGAGCACTTCCCTGCCCGCCAAGGATCTTCCGCTTCCCTTCAGAGAGAACATGGAACACCTCTCCAGCCCAGGGGGTGATGGTGTCACCCCCTTGTCACAGTTCCTGTAACCCGCCAGGGATCATCTCCACGAGCTGTGCTGATGTTCCTGAAGCACAGAGAGGGAAGGGCTTCTGGGATGCCAGAGAGCTGCACGTAAGTCACCGGGGTGGAGAACAGGCTCTTCTTGTCTTTCCTGTCAAATGCAGGGAGGAGAGGGAATGGGTAACAAAACCTGTTTTCCTGAGCAATATAAAGCTGATTATTTGCAGGATGAAATCTAGAAGCTTCTATGTTTTAATTAGGGTTTAAAAAAATTCCAGCTCCTCCACAGGTTGAGTTTATAAGAGTGGGATGTTGGCTTAGTGCTGCTCCAAATGAAGACTCCTCTTCTCCTGACTTATTAAAAAACTGGAAAAAAAAATGGGACAACACCCTGTGTTAAGAGAGTATGAAACTCCAGGGAAAGAGGGGTGGGAGTGATTTCAGGTTTTTTTTTAATTTGCACCTAAGGAAATAGAGAGTTGATTCCAGCCTGCTGTGAGCACAGAGGGCTGTTTCAGCTGCTTGGCGTTGCTCCTGTTGTTTGTAACTAAACAGCACCAGCCAAAGGAATTTTTTGGTACCTCACTGATTGCTTCTAAACAGCTTCCCTGCCACGGCTTCACAAGCCAACATCAGAAGTTTGTTTACTTGAATTTTAGGTGCAGCTGTGAAAGACTCATACTTTTAAATAACAATATTATTATTACTAACAGCAGTGCATCATCCCCTACATCTAAATGAAAGTCAGGCCAAAGATGCCCAGATGTGCAAAGTTTCATTCTGCAGTAATTGCCGCCTTATTTCTGTACAAGCTTCAGGTTTTGGAGATCATTTTCTCCTGTTCAGTTCACATCACAGGTTGCCAAAGTTTCTTGGAGCCTTCATAGCTTTTGGACAAGTGCAGACAGTTCTGAACGAGCAGAAACTGTTTGAAAGGATCCAGAAGACTGGTTCACACACTCCTGAGTACAAATTGAACCCAGCTCTGCCAAGCACTAACCCGAACAGAGACAGCCTGTAATAAAGCCCAAGAACTTATTAATTCACAGAGTGCAGGTGCTGAGCCTGCCGCTCCTGCAGCTTTGGTCTGTGCCGCTCCTGCCATGGTTTTTCCCCACTCTGGTTTAAGTGTTTGAGTAAAACTTTACAATAGAGGGATGAAGGGAGCGGGGGAACTCAAGAATTGAGGATATTAACTCCCACAAAAACCCGCTCACCTTTTTTCCAGCAATTTCAGGAGCCGGGGAAGGGGAATAGGGAACATCCACCTTGTTAAGATCCAGTGGCCTACATTTCAGGGGCTGATGCAGTAACCTGAGCCCCCTGGCATTATTTTCCAAGCTCTCTGCCAGTGCAGCCCATTCCATTTAACATCCTGGAGGTGCTCAGCTCACTCCTTGCTGCAGCAGTGCCCCTCAGAGTGGCAGCACCTGCACAAACCCTTCTCCACCAGGACAAAGTTTCCATTTTTCCTGCCCAGATTAAATTCCACTCGCAGGTGTGGGGTGTTTTATTTGTTGGAGAGGGGTAATGAATACTGTAGAAAAGCTCAGGCCTGGAAGAAGGCAGCAGGATGAGGGAGGATTTAGACACAGGATGAAAATTGTAAAACTGGCTTTAATATTGCCGTTACTCTTCCAGGGGAGGGAGAGAGTCTGTTAACAATTTTATAATAGAGGCAAACACAATACAAAATTAAACCTCTGAGAGATCCCCCTGCCTTTCTTCTCTACTCAGACTATATTTCTTTTTTTTTTTTTTTTAAGTAATAACCAGACTTCCTTCACAAGTCCTCAGTACGTAGAGAAAAATCAGGACACAAGCACATCTCAGTTCCTGAGTTGTATCCATAATTATATGATCGAAATAGCAAATGTCATCAATAAGGCTGTGTTTGCCCCTCACAAACATTCCCTGCTCAGGAATAAACTTGTTCAGGATAAGCTTGTGACCTGGATGTCACTTTTCCCCCAGATTAGAGCAGAGCAGTTGTGACTGAGCTTGAAACACACATTTAATGTTAATTTTGGGCTCACCAACCAGCCCTGAGAGAGAAGAAGATTCTGAGGTGCCAGGTTCCTGAGCATTTTCTGAAAAGAAGCAGCAAGGCAGAAAAAAAATCTTGGAATACTTCCAGGGTAGGAAAGGCAGCAGCAGAGCAGCATTTGCTACACACTTACAGGGATGCTCAGTGCTCTGCAGAGAGCACAATTTTCTTAATTAATTCATGCAGTTAGAATTTCAGATTCATTGAGGGTGGAAAAGATCCAAAACCACCAAATCCAGGCTGTGACCCCACTTTGTCCCCAGCCCAGAGCTCTGAGTGCCACCTCCAGGGATGGGCACTGCAAACCTCCCTGGGCAGCTCCTTCCAAGGCCTGAGCTCCCTTTCCATGAAAAAATTCCTCCTGGTGTCCTCTGTCTTGTTCTCTTGTGTTAAATGTTGGCCCCACCCACCCAGACCTTGGCATTTGGGCAGAATTTCCTACGACAGCATTGCCCACCATCTCCCTGGAACCGTTTCTAGCCACCAAAAGAAGTCGGCGGTTTATGGGAAAGAAGCTGCAGAAAGAAAATATTCAGATTCTTTTGTCCCTCACATCTTTCCCACAGCTCAGAAACAAAACTGGTCATGGAATAACTGCAAAGACTCCATGAATTTTCTCTTTGGGAGCTGAATGTGATGGGAAACCAACCCAGATTTTGCCCTGACCACCCTTTCCATGAGGAAATTCCTCCTGGTGTCCAACCTGAGCCTCCCCTGGCACAGCCTGAGGCCGTTCTTGCCCTGGCAAACCTTCACCCTGGTACAGACCAAGCCATGGAAGGACTGGGATCATCCTGGGGGTTGGGAGAGCTGCTGAAATCCAACCCAGGAACCCCCTGGAGCTGTGCAGAACATTCAGAGGGAGGTGGGTGCTGAGTGTAGGTCCCAACTCTCTCACCAGTTACTCAAACCCCCTCACCTCCCTAAAGAATAAAAGCACCACAGGTTAATCACAACTCCCCGCCCCCAGATTTCCTCAGCCTTAGCTCATTTCATTGTCCCAACAGAGATGAGCAGAGGAAAATCTTTTCTCTTTCAGGTTCTGGGAAGAACAAGAAGCAAACATTTTAAAACATCATTAAAAAGGGAGCTGGGAGCCAAAGCCATCCTCACAGGAGCTCTCACTCCAGCTCCAGAGCAGCTTGGCTCAGTGAAGGCAGCCACAGCCAGAAAACTGGGGAATTTTAAAACTCCTGTGTAAACCAGAGCTCTAACAGGGACAAGTGAGTAAATTATATAATTTTTTTTACAGAGCTACGCCCTTCTAACCTTCCCTCCCTCAAATGCAGAAGGGCTAAGTCTGAACCTGCTTCTCCTCACTCTCTTCTGCATTTTAACTCCCAACAAAGCAGAGCTGAGGACTGTCCTGACCTCACCTGTCCTGAACAACCCAGCACCTCTTCCCTGCTTTATAACCCTGACCCTCAGTCTTTAGGGGAAAAAATGTCTGTAACAGAATGAATAACACCTGAATTTAATTTCTGCTGCCTCCCATGCTGCACTTAATCTTCCAGCAGTATGTAACTGCTGAATTTTTGGGGTGGACTAAAAACACCTGCCACAAAACTAAGATGTTTTCTCTTTCATATCCAGTTTTCAAGATTGGGCTAAATTTTGGGGAAGTGGGACTTTTTTTTTTAATTTAGTGTAATTATGCACACACATAAAACCAATGTGTGTGATAAGAAATGCTTGTGGTTATTGTTGTCACAAAGATAATGATGATGGGAGTATTTAACTAGCTCAAATTAACGGGCTCAAATTTAACTGGCTCAATATTGACTCAATGCCTGGATAAAAGGTGCAAGAGGACAAAAACTTGAACCAATTGCATCCTGCAGAGATAAATTTAATTCCTTTACTCGTAGTGTCAGAAGAAGGAAGGGGAAAGGAAACCAAACCCCCAAAATATAACATATTGTGAATCAAAATGAGAGATTTTATTCCTCAACCCCTCCTTTTCCAGGAAATGGGCGCTGCCATAAATCCCTGGGTCTGGCTGATGGAGATTTTTCACCTTCATCTCATCTTGCCTGACTTTTACAGCTTTAATAATCATGTCAATATTGCCTTTGCAGTGCAATATTTCTGTCCTTCTCCTCGGGTCTATCCTAAGTTTGCTTAAAGATAAAAGAGGGGATAATTAATTTGTGTGAGAGAAGAGGCAGAGCCTTAAATCCTTTCCTGTTGGAAAGCAAACTGAAGTGTGTGCTTAGCAGTGGTGGTAGCTGAGGGTTTCCTCATATTCCTCCTTTTCCCAGGAGGAAGAAGATGATTTGGAAAAGCCCTTATTATACAGAAGGATCCACTTAGAGTGTTTGAGGACACGGATTCAACCCCAGGCTGAGTTTTCACACTCCTGCAGAGATTCCTTTCTCAGAGCTGTTTGCAAACACTGCCTCGAAGCCTCCATTTCCAACACTCAGCGAACAAAAAAGGTGTTGCTGTCAGCCACCCAAAATTCAGATTATTGTTCAATATTCCCCAGCTGGATCATTATCCTTCCAGTCTCCATGAAGCCCTCCCAGCCCAGGCTGTCCCACTGTGTCCCCACCCAGAGCTCTGAGTGCCACCTGCAGGGATCAGCACTCCAAACCTCCCTGGGCAGCTCCTGCCAAGGCCTGACCATGAAAAACTCCTCTTGGTGTCCTCTGTCTTGTTCTCTTGGGTTAAATGTTGGCCCCATCCACACAAACCTTGGCATTTGGGCTGAATTTCCTACAACAGAAGTGCCCACAATCCCTCTGGAAACATTTCTAGACACAAAACGAAGTTGGCAGATTATGGGAAAGAAGATGCAGAAAGAAAATATTTGGGTTCTCTGTGGCTGCCCTTCGTTTTGCCCCTCACATTTTCATCCCCACAGCTCAGAAACTAAACAGGTCACGGAATAATTGCAAGAAAGACTCCATGAATTTCCTCCTTGGGAAGTGAATATGATGGGAAAACTACCCAGATTTTGCTCTGTTACCACACTGGTTAAACTTTGCTTTTTGTACAATGACAGTCAGTAATGATAAATATGCTAGGAGAAGATTTTTCTGTTCCTTGTTGAATTAACAAGAATTTTTAGAGTGGATTGTGAAAGATGGGTTTAGATAAACGTGGAACATGACATTCAGTGTCTGAAGTGCAGGGGCAATTCAATCAGTCACAGAGTTTGCATTGAAGAGTAAAACTCCACTTTCCTGGACTGCAGGGTGAATACTTGGACTGTTCTTTGTGAGTAAGACAAGAAGACCTGGCTTTCAAAACAAAAGAATTTATAAGATCCAAGCCACTCCTTAGAAGATTCTTGAAAGTTTTTAACATGTTAGGAAAGGTAGAGTGTAAAATCAGAAAATCACACTTGTACAGCAGACAAATACAAAGGGTTTGATCTTTTCTACCCCACCAGCCTGAACTAGAGGAGCTCAGCAGTTATTATCTTTAACTTGCCATTTTTCAGGATGGGAAAATCCTGATTTTCAGGTTCATGCAAGTGTCTGATCAAAAGACCTTCCTGACAGAGACCCCAGGGATGTCTCCTGGGGCGTTTTTAGTCTGTCCTTTACATTTATCTCTACTCACTGTCAGCCACAGCAACCATCACACGTTTGGCTCCATTTGTCCTCAAGATGTTTTAAAATTCAGCCTTTTAAACGAGGAAAGAGCCTTGAGAGAGAGGCAAAACGAGACGTGTGGGTCACGGGGAACAGCTACAAAGAGGAACAGGAGGAAAGGGAGAACATCACTGCAGGCCAAATGTGTTTCACACATCCCGAGCTCTTGCCCTCCATCCCCCGGTCTGCACCACGTCTCCTTTCCCTGCCTTTCTGCCTCAGGAATTGCCTCCTCTTCCCCTGTGCCAAGGGCTGTGGATCTCCTGTCACATCCCCTTTTCATTCCCATTCCGTGCTTTTTATCAGTCCTTATCCCTGCTTCATGTCTGAGTTCTACAATCCTCATCTAAAATCAGATTTACTTCCTTTCCCTCGCTTCTTCTCAAGACGAGGAGTCACTGTACCCACAGCTTCTTTTGTCAACTCCCCAGATCCCTGAAAATGGAAAGGAAAAGCTTTTTCCTTATTATTTAAGGAAAATAATAGAATTTTCTGTGAGTTTTTATGGAGTAATTGTTTAAATATACAGTCAGAGGCACTTTGTGAATATTTCTGCTGAATCCTGTGGTAGGAACTATTATGGAAATGATGTAGCTCCTCCGGTACTTAACTGGTTTGGAAAATGTTATCTCCTGTCCTTTGGGATACTTCCACACACAAAGAACTTTTTGTGGGATTTTTAACTCGGCGTGAAGCAGAGAAGCCAAGTAAACTCCTGAACCTTCCACAGCGGGGCCGTGAGGCAGCTCCAGGGAGAATCTAATCACCAACCTGTCACCTTCCCCGAGCTCTAGGAGGACGGGGAGATTATTTTATCTGTTCTCAGGAAATGTTCCTGCCACCTGCTTTCTGATGCCAAGAACATGGTGGGGAGGTGGGATCCTAAATCCTTGCTTTTCCTTCAAACATGTTCCTTTCTGAAGCTGGGCTTCAAAATTCCAGACTCCCCACATGGATAAAATTTTCACAGATATCCAAGAGTGGTAGAAGATGAAGCCACTGCAAATTACAAAGATAAAGGCTCCTAAATAATGGAATCCCAGAATGGTTTGGGTTAGAAAGGACCTTAAAGATCATCCAGTGCCACCTCTGCCATGGGCAGGGACATCTTCCACTGTCCCAGGGTGCTCCAAACCCCTCCCAGCCTGGCCCTGGACACTTCCAGGGATCCAGGGGCAGCCCCAGCTTCTCTGGGCAACCTCAGGGCCTCCCCACCCTCACAGGGAAAAAAAATTTTCCCTCATAGTCGCTGTTGATGTTCTGGAAAATGGTGACTGCTGCTCCTACTGATCCCTCTTCCTTACAGAGGAAGATACATTCTGTGAGCCACACGTGGGCCATTTTGAGATTTTACAGATAAAAGACAGGATTGCTGAACTTTTAACTGGACCAGGAGATCAGGGCACTGGTGTGAAGTGGTTTTTTTTGGCATGTCTGACTCAGGGGACAAATCTGAACCTGCCGTGAGTTCTGAATGTATTTTTGTGGCTGACTCCAGCTTGAGAATATATTCCCTGCAATAGTTGAACTTGAAGGTGATGAAAGCCTAATTTTCTCAACCAACTTCCACATTCAAACGTGAGTGGCACAATTTCCTGGCTAGTTTGAGGTGAAATTAGATTTTCCTGTTGTTATTTTGGTTTCCTGAAGCAGAGAAGGCAGTGGGAACCTTGGGCCCACATCCACCCGAGCTGCAGGAGGGCAGAGATGAAACCACAGCTCCTGGTGGCCTGGTGGCTTCTCCCTTTGTTTTGTTACACCCTCTGAGCCTCCTTTTCTCCAGGCTCAGCCCCTTCCCAGCTCCCTCGGGAATTCTCCAGCCCCTTCCCAGCTCCTCAGGGATTCTCCAGTCCCTTCCCAGCTCCATTCCCTGCCCTGGACACGCTCCAGCCCCTCCAGGTCTCTCCTGCAGGAGCCAGAGCTGGACCCAGCCCTGGAGGGGCCTCTCAGTGCCAGCACAGAGGGACAATCCCTGCCCTGCTCCTGCTGGACACACAATTCCTCGCCCAGCCCAGCTGCCAGTGGCCTCTTGTCCCCCTGGGCACCCCTGGGCTCGTGTCCAGCCTCTCACCAGCACCTCCAGGGCCTTTTCCAGCTTTTCCAGCCCCTCTCTCATCCTGGAGCTCCAGGGGCTGTTGTGGCCTCAGCTCATGGATCCAGCCTGTCCAGATCCCTCTGCAGAGCCTTCCTGCCCACTCCCACCAGCTGGTTCTTTCTTGAGGCAGTGCCTGTCACGGATCCTTCACAATGCAGCACAAATCAGCAGCTTTTTGGGTGGTTTATCACAGATTGTCCTCGCAGCTTTCCTCTGAAATGAGCCTCACTCCACTTTTTGACACATGGAACAGTCACCACTCAGCTGAGAGCCACTTGAAGGCGGGACTGCTGGGTTTGAAATCTGGCTTTGCAGAGAACTTTGGGAGGCCTTTCACTCAGGCTGCGCTGAATATGGGACATCTTATCAGCACACTGATAATCCTACAGCCGAGCTCTTGTTTAGTTTCATTTCATTTCTTGAAATGAACCCCTTTTCTGAGCTCAGTGGTCTTGAAAAGCTACGTAATGTAGAGCAAATGCAAATGTGTAGGTGATTAATACATGTTTATGTCGTGTGTATGAGAAGAAAATGCAGTTAGAAGTGTTATAATAAGATTATCCTGGCTCCTTTTGATGCTGAGCTCTCGCTGGAAAGGCTTGTGGGTCAGAAGAGTGGTTTCGTTTTCCTTTTTTTTAAATGTCTGTAAAATTTGCAAATGTTGTGTGCAACCTTATTTACTTTGCAATTATCCTTCAAGAGCAGGGCTTGCTCTCTTGGCCTCATTTTTGAATTACTGTAATTCTCTTTTGGGAGGCTTCCCAGAGAGAAGGAAGATGCAGCCACGGGAAGCCACCGCCACAGCACAAAGCTTTGCTTGCCTCCCATTTCCTCACTGGGCTGGGATATCTGAGACCACATCGTGGAGCCTGTCCTGAAGAATTGCTGCTGGGGTGTGGCCAGCAAGATTTGGGTTTAAATTGGTGTCCTCAGAAGGGATCTCAGCTCTGTCTGGAGAAGTTTCCTCCTCAGGAAATGGGAAATGTGGGAATCCATTCCAAGCGCTCCTCCCAGTCTCGTGTGTGAGCAAATTTAAGAAAGATATAAAATTATCAGGGAGCATCCAAAGGAGGGACATGAGGATGGGGAAGGGTCTGGAAAGGATGAAGGACCTTGGAATGTCCAGCTGGAGGAGTCTGAGGGGAAACTCCTCAGGGGCTGCAGCTCCTCAGAGGGACAGCTCTGATCTCTGCTCTGGCACAGGGACAGCACCCAGGGAGCAGCTGGAGCTGGGCCAGGAGGGATTGAGGTTGGATTTTAGGGAAAGGTTCTTCCCCAGAGGGTGCTGGGCAGGGAATGGGCACGGCCCCAAGGCTGCCAGAGCTGCCAGGGATGCCCAGGCTGGGATTGCTGGGTGGCCTGGGCAGGGCCAAAGGTGGGACTGGATGGGATCCCTCCCAAATCAGAGTATTCCAGGATTTTTTTTTTATCTCTGTACCCCCATTTTTCTTGCCAGCAGCAAGTGTAACACCTTCTGTGGGTGAGTCTCTTTCCATGGTAACACAAATCCACTCAAGCACCATCCTTGTTCAGACTTTGCTTTTAGAATACTCTTAGCCTGTTTTATATAGTCTATTTTTTTAGTCTATATATTTTTTAGTCTGTTTTTTTTTAGTCTACTTTCCCCCCCCCCCCAAAAAAGTGATTTCAGCATCTGGCACTCCCAGGCTCAAAGTGGATTGCTGTACAGCTGAACTGGAGCAGTGCAATAACAGAGGTTTGAAGTTCAGCTTGCTTTCATGGTGTGCCCATGAGCAAGCCTTGCAACTGTAATTATTGTCAGATAATTTTTCATTTTATTGATTTAACTTTTTCCCCATGGTTGTCAATAAGGGCTGGTTTTGGTTTTTTTTCCTTTTCCCCTGGACCACTGGGTGTAAGGCAAAATAACCTGCAGTCTAGTAAAAGGGTAATAATTGAGCAGTGATATACACAGATGTGGCTGGTGAGGTTTCAGGGTTATTTTCTCAGTGGAGCTT
>VXBU01007102.1:299348-313861 GCA_013400315.1 Bombycilla garrulus
TATTAAAAAAAAAAAAAAGAAAAAATAAAGGAAAAAACCTCCAAGGTTTTGTAATAACCCCAGACCTCCAGTATTTAAAGATGAATGTAAAGCCTTGGTGCCAGCTACTCAAAAACCATTTAGAGACCAGAAACATGGGATCAGATTCTGCTGCTGCTCCTCAGCATGAGTGGTTTTTCTGCTTCAGCTCAAGTCTTTGGAGGCTAATTTTCAATCAGATAAAACTCTGTGAGAAAGAGCAGCAGAGCTGGGCCCTGAGTCACCTGGCACTGAGCAAAAATTGAAAAATACCAGAGGCACCTGAAGTTTTCACTGAAGACTGGTGGTCACCAGCAAATAATGATTAAAATAGTGGTAACAGCGAGTCTTGGCTTCATTGGCCTTTTACTACTTGGAGTGAGCAGTCACTTGCCAGATTATTATTATCTTGGCACTTGATGCAAAAAAAACCCTGTAGTTTTCCATGTTCCTTAAAGCTGAGTATACATTTATTGAAAGAAAGCATTTATTAAACATGTGGGGACAGATTCTCCACAGGCATTAAATAACTTCCCTCCATCTGCCAAGAACTCGTGCTTGTTACCTTTTATTATGCTGAGAACTGCAGGTTGAAAAGGGTGGAAAAAGGAGGGGGGAAAGAGGTGGAAATGGAGCTTCAATATGAAAAGCCAAGCTGGTTTATATCTCCTGATTTCAAATAAATTTGAGCTGTGTGGGTGTGGGTTGTCCTCCCAGTGGCACCTGTGCTCCAAAGCCATGAGCAGCACAATTTTAAATTGGGAAGGACGACCTGGATTAGTGGAAGATGTCCCTGACCGTGGCAGAGGGTGGGAAGGAGATGATCTTTAAGGTTCCCAAACCATTCTGTGGTTCTAAGACAGGGAGAAAGGAGTACACAATGAAATTGGGGTGTAAAATGTTCAAAATATTAAGAAAACAAAGAGTTTTGTCCCTTTTGTCGTGGGACAATTGACATCAAACACCTTCAGGGGTTCAAAAAACAACTGGACAGAACAATGAAAGGAAAAATCATTAGGGTGAATGATTAAGGAAAACACTTTAGGGTGAAGAAATCTGTGGTGATCAGCTTGAAGGAACAATATTCTGTAAAAGCCATGCTACATCCTCTTTCTATTTTTATTTATTTCCTAAATTACAGCTATTGGCAGTGCTGGGACATTGTGTTGATCTAACCCAACACAATTCTTACATTTGTAGGTAAAACATATTTTTTTGAGGCAGAGAGTGAGAAAAACTCACACAAAAAGACTTCTCTGTGTGAAGATCCAACTTCAGCTGTAAGCTCAGTCTAAGCTATAACACAGATCTCCCAAATTAGACGCCTTCAGGCTTAGTTCTGCTGTGATCCCATGGCACACAGAATAACTGGATGTAGGGACAGCCTGACTTCAGAATTCAGGCTGATTAAAAATAATTGTCTGTGTTATCAGGTAAAACTTTGTCCATTCCACAGATTTTAATTTTTTTAATCTTCAGGAGAACAGGGAAAAGCGTGAAGCCTTCCTGAGCTTTGCACATCTTGGCTCAGCTTCCAGCAGAACAAGTGGGACTTCTGCTCTCAGGGAAGCATTTTTGAGTTTTTCCAGCAATGTTAAATATCAGTGGACAGAGGCATCCTCCTGACTGAATACAGGGTAATAAGGGTCAAAAACCAAGATGTGTGACAGGGACATAAATGAACCTGCCCCACTGGTTGCTTCCTCATCTCAGGTGGACACAAAATTTTGTGTCAGACAAACAAAAAATTTTGGTGTTGCTTAACACAACCTTGCATTGAAAGCATCTGCTGGCCCAAAATGTGTCTGGAATTTGTTCCTCTCTGAGTTTCTGATCAGCATTCACCCCTGTGGAGTTTATTGCTGCCAACAGCGACAGGAGAATAATGTGACACCACCCAGAATGCAGGTCCTGGCCCAGGGCCTGCCCGAGTGAAGGGTAACATCAGTGGCTGCTGAATTCAGGCCTGACACTTTTCAGTCCTTGTTTATTCATCCCTTTTGTGTCGTTGGAGGAACCCCAGGTAGGCAACTCAGAAAACATCCAGGGACAGCCTCTGAAGCCACAGCGAGGTCACAGGGATGTCACAGGAGGCCTGTAGGCTTTTATTACCTCCTTTTTTCTTTGGCAAGAGCTGCTTTTTTAAGCGATTCAGCAGCCAGGCACTGCTTTGTCTATCAGCATCCAGATGGACTCGCTGCTACTGGGCAATCCCACAGGATGATTATTCCATAGCAGGTACTAATCCACAGGAAGAGGAAGGGAACTCATTGTGTGTGGAAACAGGCTGCTCTCCATATCGTTAATGAGCCTTTAAAGCACTTGTGAAAGACAGAGGCTTCTCAGGGAGAATCCAAATGGAACTGAAGGAAAACTCGACCTTTCTGTAGCACCTCCAGCTGCTGGGGTCTTCAGGATGCATCACAGCCCGGTGATACGTGTAGAATGGAGGACAAATAAACCAGAAAGAGCAGGGATTAGAGAGTTTAGATCCAAAAAAGCACTAAATGGCCCCTTGATAACTCCTGGGAACTATTTATTGATTCCTTCTCCGCGCGGCGCATTCCCATTAAATGATTTCATTTCCTTATTTCTCCTAATCACATCACTTGCTTTAGAAGTCTTTTGCTCCCTGAGACCTGGGGCTACACAGATAACTTCAATTTCTCGTGTGGCTCCGCTTTTTATGGCATGTGAAAAGTTGATGCAGTAAAAAGTAACTCCTTGGAGCCAGCAGGTCTGGAGCTTTCATCACCGGGAGTCGCAGCTCCAAGGAAGCACTGGAGGGGTAATTCTGTGTAATTCCGTGTGCCAGGCTCGGTCAGAACAACAACCTCCTTTTTCCATTTCTGGATGGGCACTGATAAACTCCTTGGAAGATGTGACTGCCTCTGGAAAGTGTATTGACACCATGGAAATAGGAATGAGAGATCAGGAATAATGAGATTAATTAAGGCAGTGATGCTGTAATGCTCGAATCCTTGAGTCCCTGTAAAAGCTGACACTGCAGATTTTTTTCTCTGCTGTAAGAAAACTTGCTCCATGCCCTGGGAAAAAGGCAGTGGGAACACATTCTTCATTTTGTGGACAAAAAAAGGATGCTGTTTGGTGCTTTCCTCTGAAAATTAAGGAAGAAAGGGAAAGCATTGAGGGGTGTTCAAAGGAAAAGAACCCGCATCTCCCAGATTTACGAATTTCGTACTTCCCAAATTTAAGCTCCCCATCGCTGTGCAGATTTTTGCAAACCAGGCTGCCAGCAGTGTGAATCATTTTCTCCTGTGTGACACTGAGCCCTCTGGAAGACCTTTGCTCCCAGCAGCCTTTGTGGCTTTTGCAGCATGAGTGATTTGCTTGTTGTTTGAGAAGATATTGGTTTTCCGCTGCAGCCCTTGGTCCTACACGCAGGGGTGAGTTCCTGCAGTGAACACGTCTGCTCTGAGTGTTGTTTAAGGTTAGTAATAAAAACAGATCAGCCCAGACAGGTGTAGAGTGGGATTTATGGGATTTATGGGATTCTTGCTGCCGGAGGAAGAGGACTGGGTGAGATGCAGGTGCCTGGCACTGCTCCGTGTTGAGCTGAGGGATGTTGTCCTTCCTTTGCTGTCAAAATTCACATTTCCAAAAGCCACCTCATTGTGGAGAGCCAGCATTAACCTCCAGACACTGAATAATCCTCTTTGAGGGGGTTTCGATGTTGTGTGGCTCTGCTAAGGCCCCTCACAAGGGGAGAGTTTGCACCTAAAAATTCTGTTGGAGTTTATCTCCTTTTTTCTAGGTTCAGGATTGAATGAGTGAGATGGTATTTCTTGTTTGGATTCAGTTGCTTATTAGTTCTTATTTATTTTACAGTCTGACAAGCTGTGAGTTCTACAGCACTTCAAGCTCACAAACTAAAAATGACCCCTCATCTCTTTCTTTATAAGGCCTGTTTAAGGTAAACTATCTAATTAAGAAATGCCATCTAAATTATTTTTATTTTTAACTCAATAACCAATCACCTGTGGTCTGCAATGTGAACTTTTCTATCCACACAAAATCACCCAGACCATGAAAAAGAAGGTGAAGAAGAAGAAACCTTCACACTTAAAACCTCTATTTTGCTTTCTATATATTACTGTATTCTAAAACCTTCAACTCTTAAGCTTTCCACCATGTGATATTACACACTTCTATTTAAGCTATATACCTATAATCCCAGTATTATAATTTAATTTTGGAAGCTTTCTCTACAACCTCAGGTCAGTTTTCTCCTGGGGGTCAGTGCCTGGCAGCACAGAAAATCTGAAATTCTCAGGGACCAGGGTTCCAACAAAATTCCATTTGATGGAAGAGTTCCCACTCTCTGCTCACCCCCAGGGGTGGGCACAGAACCCAGTTTTTACCTTGCCATGCCAAATCAGCTGAGAACAACCTGTGATTGTTTCAGGTGAACACAGTTTCACCTTCTTACAGTGTTGCTTTATAATTCCATTTAGACACAAAGGATTCATTTCCCACTCCTGCTCACAGCAGCCATTACCTGTAATTTGTCCTCTGTTTAAACCCCACGTGCATCAATAGGAAAATTAAATTCAATTTCCTTTCAGTTTTAAGCACCTCTGAAGATATTCCCCCATCCAGGATGGCCCTTCAGCAAGAGCTTCACCTCAGGCCCGTGAGTGGTTCTGGGGATGTCAAGTGCTTTTCTGGACAGGGCTGTGATCCAGAGCAGATGTACACCTGCACTGCACAATGAAAACCCAGCAAATGCACAAAATTAAGGCACCAGGGTACCAGAAAAACGCTTGATTATTTTTGAGGTCCTGCAATTTTGCTCCTGTCTGCAAGGTTGGAAAAAATAAAAGCCAACCTCCAACAAAATGAGGGAAATTAGCTGCAGCAAGGCCACGTTTCAAAACGCAGAGCTCTCTGAGTCCCTTGAGGAAAATTTTACACAATCCTACTTTCAAAATAATGTTCAGGTTGCAAAATTGAGCAATCATAAAAGTCAGGAAATTTAAAAAGTTAGTATGTGTCTTTCAATGTTAGCTCAGCAACAGCAAATATATGTAGTGAGAGGAGTTTGTACTTGCAATTTCTGTGTGAAATTTAAACTCTAAAAGTCTTCTTGATGACCATTAATATGCAGCATAAACTATATTGGTTATTTAATGTCTCGAAGAGGCATCTTAATCATGAGAATTTCCTGGCTGTGGAATTCAGAGGGCTTGGTTCTGACATAAAATGGCACGGCTGCACAGCTGAGTTATTTTGGGGTTTTTGTCATCACTGGGAAAGAAAGGGAATTTCACCTGTGTTAAAATCNTGGTTTTCCACTGCAGCCCTTGGTCCTACACGCAGGGGTGAGTTCCTGCAGTGAACACGTCTGCTCTGAGTGTTGTTTAAGGTTAGTAATAAAAACAGATCAGCCCAGACAGGTGTAGAGTGGGATTTATGGGATTTATGGGATTCTTGCTGCCGGAGGAAGAGGACTGGGTGAGATGCAGGTGCCTGGCACTGCTCCGTGTTGAGCTGAGGGATGTTGTCCTTCCTTTGCTGTCAAAATTCACATTTCCAAAAGCCACCTCATTGTGGAGAGCCAGCATTAACCTCCAGACACTGAATAATCCTCTTTGAGGGGGTTTCGATGTTGTGTGGCTCTGCTAAGGCCCCTCACAAGGGGAGAGTTTGCACCTAAAAATTCTGTTGGAGTTTATCTCCTTTTTTCTAGGTTCAGGATTGAATGAGTGAGATGGTATTTCTTGTTTGGATTCAGTTGCTTATTAGTTCTTATTTATTTTACAGTCTGACAAGCTGTGAGTTCTACAGCACTTCAAGCTCACAAACTAAAAATGACCCCTCATCTCTTTCTTTATAAGGCCTGTTTAAGGTAAACTATCTAATTAAGAAATGCCATCTAAATTATTTTTATTTTTAACTCAATAACCAATCACCTGTGGTCTGCAATGTGAACTTTTCTATCCACACAAAATCACCCAGACCATGAAAAAGAAGGTGAAGAAGAAGAAACCTTCACGCTTAAAACCTCTATTTTGCTTTCTATATATTACTGTATTCTAAAACCTTCAACTCTTAAGCTTTCCACCATGTGATATTACACACTTCTATTTAAGCTATATACCTATAATCCCAGTATTATAATTTAATTTTGGAAGCTTTCTCTACAACCTCAGGTCAGTTTTCTCCTGGGGGTCAGTGCCTGGCAGCACAGAAAATCTGAAATTCTCAGGGACCAGGGTTCCAACAAAATTCCATTTGATGGAAGAGTTCCCACTCTCTGCTCACCCCCAGGGGTGGGCACAGAACCCAGTTTTTACCTTGCCATGCCAAATCAGCTGAGAACAACCTGTGATTGTTTCAGGTGAACACAGTTTCACC
The DNA here is from genome assembly GCA_013400315.1 of Bombycilla garrulus. Taxonomy (NCBI): domain Eukaryota; kingdom Metazoa; phylum Chordata; class Aves; order Passeriformes; family Bombycillidae; genus Bombycilla; species Bombycilla garrulus. The sequence goes on from VXBU01007102.1 coordinate 305,745, forward strand.
TTCTTACAGTGTTGCTTTATAATTCCATTTAGACACAAAGGATTCATTTCCCACTCCTGCTCACAGCAGCCATTACCTGTAATTTGTCCTCTGTTTAAACCCCACGTGCATCAATAGGAAAATTAAATTCAATTTCCTTTCAGTTTTAAGCACCTCTGAAGATATTCCCCCATCCAGGATGGCCCTTCAGCAAGAGCTTCACCTCAGGCCCGTGAGTGGTTCTGGGGATGTCAAGTGCTTTTCTGGACAGGGCTGTGATCCAGAGCAGATGTACACCTGCACTGCACAATGAAAACCCAGCAAATGCACAAAATTAAGGCACCAGGGTACCAGAAAAACGCTTGATTATTTTTGAGGTCCTGCAATTTTGCTCCTGTCTGCAAGGTTGGAAAAAATAAAAGCCAACCTCCAACAAAATGAGGGAAATTAGCTGCAGCAAGGCCACGTTTCAAAACGCAGAGCTCTCTGAGTCCCTTGAGGAAAATTTTACACAATCCTACTTTCAAAATAATGTTCAGGTTGCAAAATTGAGCAATCATAAAAGTCAGGAAATTTAAAAAGTTAGTATGTGTCTTTCAATGTTAGCTCAGCAACAGCAAATATATGTAGTGAGAGGAGTTTGTACTTGCAATTTCTGTGTGAAATTTAAACTCTAAAAGTCTTCTTGATGACCATTAATATGCAGCATAAACTATATTGGTTATTTAATGTCTCGAAGAGGCATCTTAATCATGAGAATTTCCTGGCTGTGGAATTCAGAGGGCTTGGTTCTGACATAAAATGGCACGGCTGCACAGCTGAGTTATTTTGGGGTTTTTGTCATCACTGGGAAAGAAAGGGAATTTCACCTGTGTTAAAATCACCTCAGATTGTGATGCTTATAAAAAGCTGTGATTTATATAGTTAGGGAACTTTGGGGTGGTTTTGGGGTTTTTTTGAGAACTTTTGTGGTGAAGAGACCACAGCGCTTCCCCCTTGCTGGCAGGAGAACGAAACCCCCCTCCAGACAAATGTGCTCTACCTGAATTAATACCACAAAATGTTTAAAATACAGGATGATATTTCCAGGCCAGATGCAGGAGTTTCCCTGAGCTCTGTGTGGTGGTTTAACTTACCATGAAAGCCTAAATGCAGTGTGATGGCAGTGTTTAGATAAGGCAGATGGAGAGCCCAGCTCGGGCTGGGTCCTGCAGCGATGCTGAGCCTTATAAATGAGCTGTACTGCGCTCTGGGATTTTCCTGGCTGAGCCTTTCAAACCCCAGGCCAGATTAAATCATCACAGCTGGGGAGAAAATATCAAGAGCTGAATAACTACTTTATGAGAGCTGTAAGAGTGTGAAGGTTTTAAGAAGCTAAATAATTATGGCACTCTCTGAGAGCCCGCAGGAAAGACGAATGAGTTTGCGGCTGACAGCGCTGGTTCTGCTGATGTCATTCCAAAAAACAAATGAAAATATCAAAAACGAGGGGAGAATTTCACACACGGCCAAAGGCACAGCTAAGGGAGCAAATAAAGGTTAAAGTGTGGCAGTGAGGAGTCCAACAACAGCTCAGCTCCAAGGAAAATGACATTTTGGTGCTTCCAGGGATTTTTATGTGAGGTTTAGTGCCCCAGGTCTGGTGCAGGAAGCTTATGCCTTCAGTTTTAGCTTTTATATTTTTTTCACATTCTGTGCTGGTTTAGCATGGAGTTCTGGGTTTCATATTCAGGGTTGCTGAGCTCTCTGCACAGAGCAGGGACACAAAACAATTCCTTTCCAGCTGGGACCAAGGACAAATTGGAGGCCCAAGAGTGGAAACAGCAGTGAAGGAAGAGAGGGAACAAGGAGGATGGAGCTTCATCAGCTGGAGCTGGAATTGGACAATGAACTCCAATGTGCTGATGGACCCAAACCTATCCAAGTGTGACAGTGCCCTATAAAATGGCCTCCCCCCCTCATGACCGGTGGCCATTTTGTGCCCATTTGTGGGTTTGACTTGGGTGCAGCCCCAAGGGGTTCCTGCACTGCCCAAGCTGGATCCTTTCAATAAATCCCTTTTATTCTTTTATTCCATCCAGTCTCTGTTTCCAGGTCAGTTTACCCAGGCATCAAAGCCACAGGCATCCTCAGCTCTGTGTCAGTCAGCCATGGGCTGGTTTGATCATGAAGCTCTGTCAGCCTGGGAATAAAATGTCTCCCATGAAGGTATGCAAGTGGCAGGACCTAAAACTTTGTGTTTAGGGAGCCAAAATCCCAGAATGGTTTGGGTTGGAAGGGACCCTAAAGAGCATCTCACTTCAACCCCCTGCCATGGGCAGGGATGTCTCTCACTATCCCAGGTTGCTTCAAGCCCTGTCCAACCTGGCCTTGGACACTTCCAATGATCCAGGGGTATCCATGAGTGACACCAGGCAAACGACCAAGGGAGCAGATCTTTGGATCGTGTTTGATCCCATCCTTTCCACCAGATGGGCTCTGGAGGAGCTGTTCTCTGCTTACACCAACACCAGCGAGATCAAACCTCTTCTCAGAGGTGTCTGAGGACAAGGGGGATGTTTGGCCAGTCTGGGGCTGCCAAACCCCTCCCAGAAATGCATTTGGAGCAGCGATGCCAGCTGAGCTCCTGGGGTTTGCCAAAGCTGGGTGCCACGGGTGCCACCAATCCCATCTACCCAGGTGTGGAGCAGTGTGTGCAGCCAGGTATAAATTCAGGGGGAATTTCTCCCTGGAAAGGGTGGTCAGGCCTTGGCAGGGGCTGCCCAGGGAGGTTTGCAGTGCCCGTCCCTGCAGGTGGCACCTGGAGGTGGCACTCAGAGCTCTGGGCTGGGGACAAGTTGGGCACCGGGCCCACCTGGGACTCACTGGGCTGGGAGGGCTTTCCCAACCTCAGGGATTCTGTGTTTAAGACGAACTGCTCAGACATTGCCTGAGATTCAGTCTGGGATAAACAAGGGAACCAAAAAAAACAAAGAAATAAAATAAAAGATGTGAGAGGGCTGTGGATGCCCGGACAGCTGTGGGATGAAAGTTTATCAGGCAGAAGTGAGAGGGGAAGGGTGCCCTGAGTCCATGAGCATGGAAATCATGGGGAGACATCCTGCTGACTCCAGACAGCTTAGCCTAGATCCAGCACACAGCCTTGCCCTTCTCCTTCCCCCTCCTCGTGTGCAGCATGGCAGCTCAGATCCTGTTTCAGGGCTTGTGCTGGCGCATTTTTTCTCCCTTAGATCTTTCCACGGGAGAGCTCCGGCCCCTCCATGTGGGACAGCAACACCCCCGGGGCTGAGCCTGGGGAGAGGGGATCAGGAGAGGGGCTGTGCTGCTGCCCAGAAAGGCTGACCTGGAAACAGAGACTGGGTAGAATAGAAGGATAAAAGGGATTTATTGAAAGGATCCAGCTTGGGCAGTGCAGGAACCCCTTGGGGTTGCACCCAAGTCAAACCCACAAATGGGCACAAAATGGCCACCGGTCATGAGGGGGGAGGCCATTTTATAGGGCACTGTCACACTTGGATAGGTTTGGGTCCATCAGCACATTGGAGTTCATTGTCCAATTCCAGCTCCAGCTGATGAAGCTCCATCCTCCTTGTTCCCTCTCTTCCTTCACTGCTGTTTCCACTCTTGGGCCTCCAATTTGTCCCTGGTGCCCAGCTGGAAAGGAATTGTTTTGTCTGTCTATCCTGGGCAGAGAACTCACCAACTCTTAATATGAAACTGAGAACTGCACATTAAACCAGCACAGAATGTGAAAAAAATATAAAAGCTAAAACTTAAGGCATCACTGATGCCTCTGGAAAGCCACCAGCAATCCTGGGAATGAGAGGAAAGCTGAGGATGCAGACCCCCAGCAGGTTATGCCACACATCACGTTTCCTTTTGGTCCCTACCAAAGCAATGGCCGAAACGCTGGGAAGAAGTTTCTGGAAGCACCTGCACCACGGGATAGCACTGACCAAGATTTTGCAAGGAGCCAGTCCGGGGATCACAATCCCCTTCTGAGAGCAGGCTGTGCTTTGCTGAAGGGGCGAAGGCACCTTAAAGCCCAGAACCCACAAAACCTCACCAGAAAGTGAAGTTCAATTGGGCTGGAAACCATTTTAAGCACTATTAAATAACACAAATAACATGAGAGTGGGGAGCAGGAGGGGGAGTGAGCAAAGAGACAGCAGGGATAATAAACAAGGTACGATGGCTTCAGTAGATATTGGCAGAGCATGCACATGAACGAGGTCATTTGTTTGGGCTGATGCAAGGAAATCCAGCTGGGAGAAGGAGCAGGAGGGTTTGGTTTGGCTCTCGGGGTGTATTTCTGTGGAGCGTAGCAGACTGTGGAGAAATCTGCCACAGGAAATGTTAGAAACTCCGAGGCTTGAGTCAGTTAAAAACTGAGTGGGGAAAAATCACCCAGAATAATTTGGAGGGAAACGCTCGTGGAACTGGGCAAGCACAGAGGGCTCTGGCTATAAATTCTAATAAGTCAGATACAGATGGTAGCTAGCAAGCTGCACACATGGAATGGGGGGGACACAGCTCCAAACTCTGCCTCCCAAGCTCTCAGCTGTCCAGGTTTTCCTGGGTCTGGGTCTTCAAAGAGACAGGAGCAGTTGTTGGTTGCTGTAAAGATGTTTATTGCAGGAATACATCAGTCTGGAAGGCAAAGAGTTCAGGGTACTTAAAATCTGTATTAAAAGCTTTCTGGCAAAGGGTCCTGAGCAGCAGCAGCAGCAGCAGTGACAGCAGCTCCCACACCTTTCTTCATCTTCCTGATCCTTCTTCAGCTTTTTCTTCCTTTTTTTTTCTCACCCCAATACAAGGGATTTTATCCATAAATCATCCAATCAGCTAAAACCACAATTCTCAAACATTCTTCCTGCACCTACCAGAGCGCAATTCTAAAATACAGAAGTGGTGTCAGTTCTTAGATATGTTTTACACAGATAGTTCTGTCTGTTCATGTAAATGTCTCTATCTGTTCTATCTAAAAATGCAAGCAACATTCTGCTCTGTTTTCCTTATGTCTGGAGCTCAGTTACTGAACTTTAAATTAGGTCTTGGGGCTTTTTAGTCTTTTAAGGCACTTAAGACATATTCTTACTTAAAACTAAAATTAATCTAAAACTTACACTTAAACTTACAATTAAACTTATACTTCTACTTCATGTCTATGTGGCTTAATATATTTTAATCTCTCTAAAGGCTTTAATTTAATTCAATCCCTGCATTCTTTTCTCTCTGAGGAACTCTGAGAGGCTTCTATCTTTACAAACCAATGAACCTCCCGTCCCTCCACTGAGGCGTGGGGACGATTGATGCGAGCCCAGAGCAGGGCCCAAGAGCTCCTGACCCCGGGGCCACACCAGCTCCAGCATCCCCTGGCATCCGGGGTAACAAATCCCCCGATTTATCCCCGAGGCTCTCTGCAATTTGCCAGCTCTGCCTTGCAGACAGGAATCCTCGTGGGCAGCGAGCCCCCCGCGAGTTGTGCGTCAGCGCAGCCCCAGGGCTTTGTGCAGATGTTGGTGCCCCCTTCTCCTCTAATCTGAGGGGCTGATAAAAGCCCAGCCTACGCACAGCCCGCCCCTGGCTCCACAGATCGGGTTCCACAACTGGATATGCTTGTTTCCAGCAGGGAGGTTTTCTGATCTTATTTGAGGAGGAAAATGGTCCCGCCACACAAACAAAATTTTATTTTGCTTCTCGCAAAAAATTGTGTTTATATACAAAAATTATATATTTGTTTCCGCTCCAATCCCGTGTGTGAATGTTGAGATAAACGCTTGTGTTTTCCTTGTGTACTAACTTATAAAGAAATGCTACATGAAGTTCAGAAGTTTATATTATTTGTTTTATAAAATAATGCTACGTGAAGTTTAGAGCAACAGGTTTGTGGTCTCACCAGTGATTCAAGCACCCATGAATTTACCCTCAGCTGGAGTTATTTGCATGGAGGAAAAAAAGTGAAAAATTATCAAAAAATGTCACCCAGTGTTTGGCCCGTGGAACCAATCACCTGTTTTTAATAGCACTGAGCATTTAATCACCTTGTCTCATCAGCCACTGAATTTTTTGTCGTGTTTGGTAATTTCATTTTTCCCCTAGAACACAAATCTGGCATCTCTGATCTGCCCAACCCTCCTCAGGAGTTTTGGGAATGAATTCTTTCCCTGATTGCCACCCATTACTCCAGGCCAAACGAGGGATGGGCTCTAAAGGAAATAAATGTTGATTTATCATGCTCATACACAGGATTTCATTGTGTTTGTGTGTTTGCAGTCAGATCCAAATTAAGATTAACCACACAGATACTGATAACTCTTCCAAAGCCGCAGTCAAGTGCAACAAAAATGCCATTTTTGGGGGGTGTTGGCTCCTCCAGCAGAGTGCCACAGGCAAACAAGCACCTCCAGGATTCAGTAAACCAATTTCAGTCACTTTCTGAAAAGAAATGAAGGTTTTTGGTGTGTATTTTAATACTAAATAAATTCTAATACTCTAAATAAAGAGCAGAACTAAATAGTCCCATTGCACGCAGAATATACTTTGTAAATATAGATATAAGGAGTTATAATATCCTGCCCTATGTTATCCCATGGTGGATGTTTATTATCATTCAAAACTCATAATCTTGGCTTCCTTCAGCGAAAAACATGAGCTCCTGTCAGCTGCAAGAGCTTTTGTTCACATGCCAACCAAAGAGCTAAATGTGAATATCCCTTCCTCTGACCACATCAATCATTTTATAACCACAGTCAGAGAATTTTGCTCTTTTACCCTTTTTTTTTTTTTCCACACCACAGATTTTATGGGAGGACACTGAAAGACTGAGTTAGAGATGTGACAAATGAACCAGCCACCCCAAAAAACAGGTGGCGGCCCTTGAGGGGGGTGGAAATTAATGCCATATGTGACATAAAACTCTCCCTAAATGTACTTTCCTCAGCCCCTAGGTATCTGTAGGGCTGAGGGGACAAAACTCTAAAATTTGGGGAGTAAAGTTAAATGGAACCAAAATGTGGACTTGATCCTTTGTTTGTTGCCTTTCCAGTTTTTCCAGGTCTACTGAGTTTTATAAAAATTCAGGGTGAAGATGAAACTGCCGGTTTCCTCCTCTAAGAAAAGCCCCAAATAACACACCACAAAAAGCAGCATAATTCCATGATGGAAACAAAAACATTTGGCGTCTTTTGAAGAGTATTTCAAAGAGAGGGAATTTTTAATCCAGCAGAGATGATGTGTGATAGATCCCAAGTACGAACAAGCCATGAAATGAAGGGCAGCGCCTCCAGCCAAGACAACCCCAAAAACCTTCCCTGGCAGCCATGAGTAAATTTGGGAAAATAATGTGGTGCAAGGGCAGTTCTAAATCCATGGAGCCACCCAGGGAAGGTGCTGGAGGCTTCAGGGATGTGAGGAGGGGTTGAGGATCCTGCTGACCTGGAAACAGAGACTGGGTAGAATAAAAGGATAAAAGGGATTTATTGAAAGGATCCAGCCTGGGCAGTGCAGGAACCCCTTGGGGCTGCACCCAAGTCAAACCCACAAATGGGCACAAAATGGCCACCGGTCATGAGGGGGGAGGCCATTTTATAGGGCACTGTCACACTTGGATAGGTTTGGGTCCATCAGCACATTGGAGTTCATTGTCCAATTCCAGCTCCAGCTGATGAAGCTCCATCCTCCTTGTTCCCTCTCTTCCTTCACTGCTGTTTCCACTCTTGGGCCTCCAATTTGTCCTTGGTGCCCAGCTGGAAAGGAATTGTTTTGTGTCCCTGCTCTGTGCAGAGAGCTCAGCAACCCTGAATATGAAACCCAGAACTGCACATTAAACCAGCACAGAATGTGAAAAATATAAATGCTCAAACTTAAGGCATCACAGCACATGTGGCAGAGGGAGCAGCAGCTGCACTGCCCTGATCCGTGGCAGAGAGGGGCTGGGAGTAGGTAGGGTAGGATCAGGCTTGGTTACAAAGTGCCTTTCAAACTTTTATTGATTTCCTAATCTCCTCTTTCAAAAAGTAAAGAAGGGTGGGAATGAAGAGAAGAATTTTGCTGTGAGGCAGGCAGGCCTTGCTTCCCCTCAGATCTGCCCACCCTCGCCCACATCCAAGCAGGGAACTCTTCTTACCAGCCAGTTT
>VXBU01007102.1:313883-329541 GCA_013400315.1 Bombycilla garrulus
TTTTCTTTTCCCTGAAAATGTTTGAGCAGGAGTGAGCAGGGAGAGGACCTGGGAAGTTGAAACAGCAGAATTTGCAATGCCAAAAAACCTAAGGCATCAGCAAAACCACCTGCAGGCCAGGGCAGGGGCACAGCGTCCATGGTGTGCACGAGAGGAACAGCTCAGGGGTCTGGAGAAAGAGCAGGAGCAAAAGGATAAGACTGACACAGGCAGGGAAGCAGTAAAATGAGAAACAATGACAGAGACAGCAGTAAAATATGCATCTGTTATTTAATCCTGGGTAAATACCCAGATTAGTGACATCAGATTCTGCTGTTTGTTTGGAGTTTGCTCTGGAGCTGTGGCTCCCAAGGCTGAGGCAGCTGGAATAGAGCCCATGGATCCAACCCAAGGATTTATCCCAGACATGGCTGTTCTTGTGCAGCACAGGCATCAGGCAGAACTAAAGTTTGGATGGAAAAATTGTCTTTCCAGCCCTTGTGCTCATAAAAATAAAGCTGGCAAGAGCTGGCAGGGCGAGGGAATTCAAGAGTTTCATAAATTGTCACATCATTTCGCAGTCACTCGGTGCTTAGATGGGCCTTGAAGGTCATGAAGGCTAAACATGGATATTGTGTCTCTTTTTTTAAATTGGTTTTTATCCCAGATGCCATTTTATTTCCCCACAAAGGTTGAGTCTGGTTGACAGAATCCCAGAATCATTAGGGTTGGAAAAAAACCAGCATTATGGAGTCCCAGCTGTGCCTGATGCCCACCTTGTCCCCAGCCCAGAGCTCTGAGTGCCACCTCCAGGTGCCACCTGCAGGGATGGGCACTGCAAACCTCCCTGGGCAGCCCCTGCCAAGGCCTGACCACCCTTTCCATGAAGAAATTCCTTCTAATATCCAACCTGAGCCTCCCCTGGCAGAGCTTGAGCCTTGCCTTCTCATCCTGCCCCTTGTTCCCTGCCTAGAAATGGGTGACTCCCAAGTGAGGAAGCCAAACTTGCTCACTTTCTAAAGAAATATCAACAAACACAACCCACTCAGAAAAAAAAAAAAAAAANAAAAAGACTGATTTTTTTGATTTAATATTTAACTGCCTCAGCCCACAAGGAACATCCAAGCCACCACTCACCAGATCCCACTGAATATTCCTCAGCTGAGCTGTAAAGTGAGACATTTCCACCGGGCTGCTGATGTTCCTGGAGATAAAGGTGTTGAATTCTTGCTGCTTTTGCATGAGGGGAAGGCTGGTGCCCAGCAGGGAAAGTGTTACTGAGCACCAGGGGCAGCTGGAACTGCTGAGGGAGGCACATGGAAAACATGACTCGCAGCAAGTGCAGCTAATTAACGCTGCCTGCTTAAATTAGAAAGCTTTTAATGGCTAATGTTTAAAAATAACACCTTAATGACATCTAAAAATAGCTGCTGCTGAGCCCCAGAGTGTTCTGACCTCCATTAAATGGGGGGTCCGTTTCCCAGGACTGCTGGTGTAAATCACATTTTCCTTTGAGGCGCTGCTCTCCCCGGGATCAGCTGCAAAGCCTCGTGCCTGACCCCGGGAGCCTCTCTGCAAATCCAGCAGAGCGAGCTGGATCCCCTCAGCGTGGTGGGCAGTGTCTGGAATGAGGAATTGGAGAGGATAATCTCATCAGGAGGGAGTGGGAGATTTCCAGACCAGCAAAACCAGGCATGAGGAAGGTGGTGCTGGGGTAAGGACACAGGAGACCAAGCTCCATTTCCAGCTCGGTTGCCGATGTCTTGTGAGACGTCTTGAGGTCCCTCATGGTCCTGCTGTGACCCAAAACCATGAGGAGATCTCCCTGATCCTGAAGGAATGTTCCCAGGATGATTTCCCTGTGATGTGTGGCGTGTTTAGATCCAGATGCACTGCACAGAAAACAAATAATAATATAAAAAGGGAAAGTACTGCTTAATTTTCCTTCATATAGGAATCAAACCCAAATAACCTGCAAGGCAAACAAACATCCTCATGGTTGGGACAGAAATAAAATATCTCCAGTAGTGCTGGAGGTAACAATTTGCTCCTTTGTGCTGTGCTTGGCCCTAACTCATGGTCTGTCAAATATGTGATAGCTGCGAGAAATCTGCAGCGATGATTTCTGGTACAAAACCTTCTGTGATTTTCTCAGGATATGCAAATGAGGTCAATTCCTTCAGCAGCCACATCAACTCAGGTGTTTTCATTTATGTGTTACATGAAGAGTATCTGAAAGGCCAGGAATTGGCAACAGGAGAAAAAACTTTCCTAAAGCCAGGCACACTAAAGGAAAGCTGCTCTTTGGTTTGTTCTTCCCTTCCAGGCAGCAAATGCAACATCCCATTCCTGCCATCCCATGGCACACTCCAAATAAAAGGAAGGTGTAGAGGTTCAGAGCCCTCAGCCTGAGGTGTTGTCCTGCCCAGGCCACAAAATCCTTGAGATTTTCCATTTTTCCCTTTCTTTTCACAATGTCCAAGGGATTGTTTTGGGGAGAGATGACCTGTGCTACATGAAACATGGAGAGAGACAATTCCCAAGGGATGCAGGGACAGGACACTGGGAATGGCTTCAGAGTAGGGTTTGATGAGATTTTGGGCAGGAATTGTTCCCTGAGAGGGTGGGAAGGGGCAGGGATGGAATTCCCAGAGCAGCTGTGGCTGCCCCTGGATCCCTGGCAGTGCCCAAGGCCAGGCTGGACATTGGGGCTGGGACACCCTGGGACAGTGGGAGGTGTCCCTGCCCATGGAACAGCCTCCAGCTGCAGCAAGGGAAATCCAGGTTGGATATTGGGAAGAAGTTCTTGAGGAAAGGGTGATAAAGTGCTGGAATGGCTGCCCGGGGAGGTGCTGCAGTGTTTAAAGAAAGCCTGGATGTGGCACTGGGTGCCAGGGTTGAGTTGAGGAGTTGAGCTCGGCTTGGACTCGATGATCTTGGAGGTCTCTTCCAACCTGGGCATTCTGGAATTCTGGGATCTTTAATGCCCCTTCCTACCCAAACCATTCCATGATTCCACAATTTTGCTGTCAGGCAGAGATCAGTGAATGCCACAACAGAGACCAACCCTGGCACTGATGTCACCCCAAGCACTCCATACTCGTTAGAGACAAGTCTGAGATATTGGGAATGTGGAGCAGCTTTCACTTTGCTTCCTCTGCATCCTTCTGCTGTCCTGATGGCAGTGATTAGCTGATCCAGATGGTTTTCCTCCCTTTTCCTGCTCTCAGGCCAGCTCCAGAAAACGCTTCCACTTTCTCCTCCGAGCGGGGGATCAGCACGTGCACAAGGCTTGGCAGAGCTGGAGCCTCAACTTGTTCCTGTTTCTGAATTCCAGGCTGGATTGTGACGCAAGGGTTATTTTATATATTAAAATATCAGGTTTCTGCCCACACACATCATGCCTGATGGATAACAGAGCTGGCAAGGCAGCCTTTGGGAAAGGCCACTCAGTCTGGGATTTGTACAGAAGGAAGAGTTGCCATTCCTTGTTTTTCAGCTTGGATTTATACACGACCAAACCATGAAGGTGTTGTCCCTCAGGAGCTCCAGGATGTTCACCTGATTCCTCATTTCACCCACAACCTGAAATCACGACCTGAAACTCCACAGATCCTAATGAAAATTATTCCCCTTTGAGTTACTTTATTTAAATGCAGCCTCAAGAAATACTGGCCAGTCAGGAAAGCGACTCTAATCCTATATTTGTTATCCGCTTCCACAGGTTTTAAATCACTCTTTTTGCTCCCTACTTTGAGCAAATACGCCCTTATTGTTTTCCTAGTCCTGCTATGACCTTCTGGAAATGTTTTCATCGTGTAAAGCAACCTGCAGTTCCCTACTTTATAAATCTCCTTCATTCCAAGTGTTAACACTACCTAATTCTCTGCTTTAGAGAGGAAATCGTGTTTGTTTTTTTGAAGAGCCTGCTGGGAAGAGGAGTATTTGCATTTCAAATATTTTTTTTCCATTTCATAAATTGTCTTGAGTTCTCTTCCCAGCGGGCAGCAAAAGGGTGTTTATACAAGGGAAGAGGGAAGCTCGCTTTCCCATTACTTCCACAAAAATATGATTAACAGCGATAACTATGCTAATTATTGCCCTCGCTGCACTTGAAATGCACCTCACTGGCTGGAGAGGCAACGCTTTGGGGTAATAATTAACTCCCTTTTCCCTCAATTACCTTTTATTAGGAGAGCAGGAGGCGTCGGAGTAAAACCGCCGCACATCTTCCAAGAAAAGCTGGCGTTTTCCAAGGCAACCCAAGCGGAGCTGCCTCATTAAGAGAAGCGGGCAGGACAAACACTCCCATGGCGAGCTGGGCCTTGGAGCTGCTCGGCTTCTCCCTGAGCCTGCTGGGTTCCATCGGCACCTTCACCGCCACCATCCTGCCTCACTGGTGGCGCTCGGCGCACGTGGGCACCAACATCCTCACGGCCGTGGCGCACGTGCGGGGCCTGTGGATGGAGTGCGCGTGGCACAGCACCGGCGTCTACCAGTGCCAGCCGTACCGCTCCCAGCTGGCGCTGCCCGCCGAGCTCCGCGCCGCCCGGGCCATGATGGTCACGTCCTGCCTGCTGGCCGTGCTGGCCGCCGGCCTGGCCGTGGTGGGCATGAGGTGCACGCGCTGCGCCGAGGGCAGCCCCGCCAAGGCCTCCATCGCCGGCTGCGCTGGGATCGGCTTCGTGGCAGCCGGGCTGCTGTGCCTGGTGCCGGTGGCGTGGAGCACCAGCGACGTCGTGGTGGATTTCTACAGGCCCACGCTTCCCGCTGGCATGAAGTACGAGATTGGGCAGGCTCTCTACCTGGGGTTCGTCTCCTCGGCCTTCACCATGCTGGGTGGGGCCTTGCTGTGCACATCGTGCCCGGGGAAGGAGAAGCCGTTCCGGCCTCCATCCTGCGCGCCACTGAGCGCCTCCAAGGGCAACCACGCTCCTTCCCTGGCATCTGCGTCCCACAGCGGCTACAGACTGAGTGACTACGTGTGAGAGCTCCCCTGGACCTGGCACGGCTGCCTCAGGAATCCTGTGTGTGGCACCAGAGAACTCAGAATTGATCAAGTTTATTCCTTGCTGTTCTTCCCGGAGGAGGAGAGGATGTGGATGCAGAAGTGCTGCCTGCAAAACCTGGAGAATAAAGGAGCAAAGATATTCCCAAAGGAGGAAAGGTGTTCTGCAAAGGAGGCTGAGATATTCCCAAGGCAGCACATCCCTGTCTCCCTCCAATCATGGCTTTGCAGGCAGGTAATCCAAGGGGTTATTTTGTTTGAAATGATGGTTTGGTTTGGAGTTGGTGCCCTGTGAAGCAGAACTGGCCACATCTCTGTTTCTTCCCAAAAAAAAAAGACAGTTTTCCCTGAAACCTGGAATTTCTTGTGGATACACAGTGATTTCCAGCAATGATTGCCTGCTCAGTTCCTCATTTCCATAATTCATGAACGTTTTATCATGACAAGGTATTAATTTTGCTTTGACTAAACTTTTTGTTTGTTTTTTTTACAGTCCCTTGAAATACAAATTTCAATGGCACTGTGACAGATGCATCTGACAGCCTGTTACAGCCAATATTTGAAGTTATATTACAATGTTTTGACCTGATCAAAATAAAATTTCAGCGCATTTTTGAAATGCATCACAAGGGAAACAAACCCTCTCAGTGGCTCAGAACTGGGTTTTACACAAATGTCAGGAATAGAATGGAACTGGACATTTGATATTAAATACACTTCAAAAATTAAAATTAAAAAGTCTCAGAATTTCTCACATTTTGCTTTTGAGGAGATTTAGCATTCTACTCAATCTACGCATTATAGGGAGTGGAAAAACAGTTTCTAGAATCCTATTCCCAAATCCCATGTAATGAAATGTGCTCATTTCTTAGGATGAATGCTGGTATTTTGGGCCTGAAGCTGCATTAAGGTTAGCAAGGATATTTCCATCCCCTCCAGCGACTTTTGGGGAACTTCCATTGGGGCACAAGGCACCCTCCATGCCAACACTCACAGACTGTGAACACTGCTTGTCGGGAGTACCAAATCCAGACATTTCCTTCTAAAATCCTCACAAAATTCCATCATTCCGCAGTGCACTCAAAATATCAAAAATCAAAATAATGAGCAAAGAAGCCCAGCCCTCTCCATTTCACATAACAGTCCCAGGCACACATATTATGATATAAAATTATGACAAAAAAGAGAATCAATGGGTTCCTCTTAAACCAAAAATTTATAGGTCTCCCACTTTCAACAGATGGATGAACACACTGAAAAAACAATAATTCCAACACCTATGAGGAAACAATTCTTCATTTGCAAAAAAAAAAATCTGTTTGCAATTGTATTGTCACCATATGTCACCTCCAGAGCTGGGAGATTTTCAACATTTCCCCTGGTTACACTCTGAACCTTCCTTTTTGTGGTGGATCACCTCTGCCTTTGGCTTCGTGTTGATTTGAATTGGGACAGAGGGTTTTCAGCATTGCTTCATGTTAACATCCCCACTGTTTTCAAAAATGAATGGTATTTCTAAGCAATTTGCTGGGATCAACAATAATAAAACTGATCTGGGAGCTGACTTTGGTTATTTGTGGTAATAGGACAAGAGGAATGGCTTTAAACTGAAGGAGAGCGGGGCTGGATGGGATTTGGGGCAGGAATTGTTCCCTGGGAGAGTGGTGAGGGGCTGGGATGGAATTCCTAGAGCATCTGTGGCTGCCCCTGGATCCCTGGCAGTGCCCAAGGCCAGGCTGGACATTGGGGCTGGGACATCCTGGTTTGCACATTCACAGAATCACAGAATCCTGGAATTGTTTGGGTTGGAAGGACACTTAAATCCCATCCAGTGCCACCCCTGCCATGGCAGGGACACCTCCCACTGTCCCAGGGTGTCCCAGCCCCAGTGTCCAGCCTGGCCTTGGGCACTGCCAGGGATCCAGGGGCAGCCCCAGCTGCTCTGGGAATTCCATCCCAGCCCCTCCCAGGGAACAATTCCTGCCCCAAATCCCATCCAATCCTACTCTGAAGCCATTCCCTGTGTGCTGTCCCTCATCCCTTGGGAATTGTCTCTCTCCAGGTTTCCTGCAGCTCCTCCAGGCCCTGCAAGGCCACCCTGAGCTCAGCCCAAAGCTTCTCCTGGCCAGGCTGAACAATGGCAGCTGTGCCAGCCTTTGCTGCCAGCAGAGCTGCTCCATCCTCTGCTCATCCTGGAGCCTCCTCTGGGCTCTCTGCAGCAGCTCCAGCTCCTCCTGTGCTGGGCCCAGGGCTGGACACCAGTGGAAGGTGTCCCTGCCCATGGCTCAGGTTGCAGCTGGAGGATGTTCAAGGTCCCCTCCAGCCCAAATTCTGTGATCACTGACCCAGCAAACACCCGAGTGATGGACCCTGAGGTGCAGGGAATGGACACAAGCTGCACAACGGCTTTGTAGAGAAGATGGAGACAATCACGGTCCATTACGGATTTCTGGGATGTTTTTCTCAGCCCAATGGAGGTGGTCAATTCCTTGGGCTTTTCCTGGATTTCCATCTCACAGATCCTGCCAAGTGACTGGAATATCACCTGAGGCAGGGCTTTGGGCAGCCATGAATGCTGGGGCGCAGTTCTGAGGGAGGAAACGGGCTCTGGGTCATTGGGGGGTGTTTGCCATACCCTCATAAATTCATTCCCTTGCCAGGTTTTGGCGTGGTGGGAACATCCCTGGGTAGGGCTGTTCTCACTGCAGCAATCCCCAGCCTGGCAGAATGTGTGACAGGAGGAGGAACAGTTTAAAAAGTCTTGGCAAAAATACCTGGAAGTGCTCAGATGTCAATAAAGAGGAAAATGGTTTTTTTCATGTAGCTGTGAACCAGTGGATCTTATTCCACGCTAAAACTGACATAGGTGTCTTTTCTTTCTTTCTTTCTTTCTTTCTTTCTTTCTTTCTTTCTTTCTTTCTTTCTTTCTTTCTTTCTTTCTTTCTTTCTTTCTTTCTTTCTTTCTTCCTTCCTTCCTTCCTTCCTTCCTTCCTTCCTTCCTTCCTTCCTTCCTTCCTTCCTTCCTTCTTCTTTTTCTCTATTTTTCTCTTTTTTCTCTCTCTCATTCTTTCTTTACTTTCTTTCCTTTCTTTTTCTCTTTCCCTTCCTTCTCTACTTTCTTTTCCTTTCTTTCCTTTCTTTCTCTCCTTTATTTCTTTTCTATCTTTCTCCCATTCTTCTCTTTCTCTTTCTTTCTTTTCCTTTTTCCCTTTCCTTCTTTGATCTATTAAAAGACATTATTCCTTCCTTGCATGCCTTGATTTGCCATGCAATATGACAGAGATGTTATTTTTCATTTGTTTTCTTAAAAATTATAAATACAGCTTAGTCCCCACATTCCTATTATCCACATTTCCTATTCCTATCACTAAAGGTGCACCTGGATATGTTGATTCCCAACTTAATTCACATCACCCTTTCCAATTCTTTGGTCCATGGCATCAGAAATCATCTTTAAACCCTCCACTGAGATTCCTGACAGTTCTTCAGACAGTTTCCCATAAACTCAAACATCTGAATGGGTTTAAAATGCTCTGTGGACAAGAAAGGCAGGACAGACCCAACCTCCCTCCTTTTTCCTGGTGGCTAATTTCATTTTCTCCTTTAAGCAGGAGGAAAACACATTAAATTCATTAGCACACACTTCAAAGATGTTTGGTAAGCAAACTGTTGGAAAGTAGGGTGAATCAATGCAGAGATTTGACCTGTTGAGAGCACATGTACAGACTTCATAGAGATGTGGGGATATTTAAAATGCTGGAATTCTGGCTCCATTGACTTCCCTGAGGTCACAAATTCACCCATAAGCTCATTATTATTGTCAATACTCCCAAATCTATTAGAGAGCTTTTAACTAAAAGGCCTCCAGAGCAAAGAGAATCAAAGTCAGGGGCATTTTGCCCCCTCAGAGGGATGGGATGGCAAGGAAAGGCTTTTGTTGGCCATTTCATAAAGTGTTTGGTATTGAGCAGAGCAGCTGCAACCTGTGGGATGTGTGAGGGAGTTCTCCCTTCCACTGGAGTCAAGGACAAGCAATTTTATTTTTATAATGTCCCAAATCCATCCAGGCTCAGGCTACCACCACTATTGCTATCCCTGGCAATTCCAGCCCAATTAGGCTGCCTTGCTAATGAACCTCAGCTGCTTTTCATGGCTCTCTGTGGCAGAAAGGAGCTCATTGACAAAGCAATTCCAGCTTTCCACCCTGCCCTCAGCTGCCTCTTTGGTTCATTTGGCCACATTTTATCATTCCCTGGAAAACACAGAGAGCAAAAGTTCAGAAACATTAATAAGTCTGGAAAATCAGAGTCAGAGGTTGTGGCTGCCCCTGGATCCCTGGAAGTGTCAGGGCCAGGTTGGACATTGGGGCTTGGAGCAGCCTGGGACAGTCGAAGGGCTGGATGATCATGAAGGTCTCTTCCAGCCTGGAAGATTCTGTGAAATAGATGGTAAAGATCAGATAAAATAACACCGGATTTGGGTTACATCATGTTTGCAAAGTTAGATCATTTTAAACCCATTCACTCTTGAAAGGAAGTTGAGTATGGAGAATCTGGAGATTGGGACAATTCGGTAAAATATTTTCCTTTCACTGAACACTATGAACTTAGGGAATCAGCTTTGCACTTGTTCTATTTTTCACATTCTGTGCTGGTTTAATGCGCAGTTCTGGGTTTCATATCCAGGGTTGCTGAGCTCTCTGCACAGAGCAGGGACACAAAACAATTCCTTTCCAGCTGGGCACCAAGGACAAATTGGNCAGGGAATCAGCTTCGCACTTGTTGATGTTTTCTAGAGTTTTGTAGAATTGGTATTTGCTTCCTCTACAATAGAAAAGCATCAAGTAAATTGCCAGCAGGAGAAAAGTGGGAGCAAAGTAAAGGAATTTCCCTCCCCAGTAATATCCAAATGTTCCTTTAGTGACCTGGACGCGTAACAAATGAGGCTGGGCTGGATCCAGATCCCCACAGAACTCATGAGCTGGCAGATGCCCCACCAGAAATGCTCCAGAGAGCTGCAGATCCAAACTCATCCAGTCTTTGGAATCTGGATCCAGGCACACACCCTCATTTGGGATCTCTGGGCACGTGGTGCTGATCCCGTGTCCAGCAGCACATCCTGAGCACTGGAAAATGCAGTGCCACCAGCAGAACCCCAGTGATGGAATGGATATTTATCTGTTAATAGTTATTATTAGACGTTTATCTATGAAATACCTGTTATTAGAAGATATTTAGAACAGAGACTTGACAAGGTAAAGGCCTTGTCAAGCCTCTACAGGGGGGAAATGATGCTTAAGTTTGAGCTTTTCTATTTTTCACATTCTGTGCTGGTTTAATGTGCAGTTCTGGGTTGCATATCCAGGGTTGCTGAGCTCTCTGCACACAGCAGGGACACAAAACATTTCCTTTCCAGCTGGGACCAAGGACAAATTGGAGGCCCAAGAGTGGAAACAGCAGTGAAGGAAGAGAGGGAACAAGGAGGATGGAGCTTCATCAGCTGGAGCTGGAATTGGACAATGAACTCCAATCTGCTGATGGACCCAAACCTATCCAAGTGTGACAGTGCCCTATAAAATGGCCTCCCCCCTCATGACTGGGGATCCATTTTGTGCCCATTTGTGGGTTTGACTTGGGTGCAGCCCCAAGGGGTTCCTGCACTGCCCAAGCTGGATCCTTTAATAAATCCCTTTTATCCTTTTATTCTACCCAGTCTCTGTTTCCAGCTCAGCCTTCCCAGGCACAAATGACACCTCAGCATCCTTCCACAGCCTCAGCTCCTCCTCTCCAGAATCCCAAAGCAATCTGGGCTCTTCCAGCTGTGCTTTGGTACCTCCTGGCAGAAGTTATGTGGCAGACATGAGCAAACTGCTCCATAAAACCAGAAATGGGCTGTGAACAGAACTTCTGGAATGTCTCCTTGCTTCCAAGGCCCAAACAGAAGAATATTGGTCTTTAGAGAAGCTCACACTCAATGGACACAACACCCTTCTTTCCTCTGGAGGTTTTATGGTCTCCAGTTTTCCCTCAGTGTGCAGCAATTTCTGTCGACCCAATCTGCTGCAAGATCTTCTTCTCTTTCCCCAGCCCCAGCCAAAGTTTCCTCTCTCCCTCCTGCAGCACATTTTAAAGATGTGTTTTGGCCAGCTTTGTTGTATGCCTTGTCTTCTGCTAATGAATTCCATCACCTCCTGAGAGGTGTCCCTGCCCACGGCAGGGGGTTGGAATGAGATGACCTTGAAGGTCCCTTCCAACCCAAGTAATTTTGTGATTCCATGACTTAACCTCAGAGCATACTCAGGAGGGATGCAAGGATCGTTATCCCTCTTTTTTATGATGAGCACCAAGCAAAAATAAGAGTTCAGTGAACGCTGCCAGGTTCACCAGAGGGGTTTTAAACAGTGGCCACTGTTCAGCAGTAACCAGTGCCCCCCAGTCCCTTGTGGGTTGGGATGTGGCTGAACCCTCTCATCCCCCAAACCAGAGCCAGAGCTGACTGGGAACAGCTGGGAACAAGCACAGAGCTTCCAGAGCTGATCCCAAAGTTCTGTTTGGCCTGGGATACTCAAAGGAGAATCACCCACTCACCACGGGCAGCTCAGCTGGGACACAGCAGCCTGAGCTCCTTCCTGAGCACAGGAGTCACAGAATCCCAGGATTCCTGAGGCTGGAAAAGCCCTCCCAGCCCAGGCAGTCCCACCTTGTCCCCAGCCAGAGCTCTGAGTGCCACCTCCAGGTGCCACCTGCAGGGATGGGCACTGCAAACCTCCCTGGGCAGCTTTTCCCAATCCCTGAGCTCCCTTTCCATGGGGAAATTGCTCCTGGTGCCACCCTGAGCTGCCCTGGCCCAGCCTGAGGCCGTTCCCTCTGCTCCTGTCCCTGTTCCCTGGAGCACAGTCCGACCCCCCCGGCTGTCCCCTCCTGGCAGGGACTTGTGCAGAGCCACCAGGGCCCCTGAGCCTCCTTTGCTCCAGGCTGAGCCTTCCCAGCTCCTCAGGGATTCTCCAGCCCCTTCCCAGCTCCTCAGGGATTCTCCAGCCCCTTCCCAGCTCCTCAGGGAGTCTCCAGCCCCTTTCCAGCTCCTCAGCCATTCCTCACAGGACTGACTCTCCAGGACCTTCACCACCCTCACCAGGAAAGATCCATGTCTGGAACAGAGACTGAATCTCCATTCCAGCTCCAGGTTATCTCCAGCAGCTCCATCTCCCCTATCCAAAGGAAAAGCTCATTTCAGTAGAGAAATCATTTCAGGATGCGCTGAATTATCTGCTACATCTGATTTCAACTTCACTCCACTCCAAGGGAGCCAACTTCCACTCATGTTTCACCTGAAAGCCTCTGGAAAAAGCCACCTCCAGCTCCCTGTGGGTTAATCACAAGATCCCAAAGGATGCAGCCAATAGCTCCTTCCCTATTTAAACACAGTCTGAATTGGGTATTAACTACCTGCTGTGTTTGGCAGCTCTCTTATTCCTAAAATAAATAACTGTATGAAAAGTCATAAACTCTATATTGGACTTTTTCATTAAAAAAAAAAAAAAAACAGAAAAAAATTCAAAGTACTGTCAGGATTTGAGCAGCCTCACTTCTTGCAGTAAATCTGCTTCCACAGCTGTTCCTGCTGTACTGTGTCCTTCAGCCAAGAGTAGCTGCAGTCCAACATTTCCTTCTTAAGTTATTCCTTACCCAGAGCAAAGCCAAGGGAATTTTGGACAGGGCTTGCCTGCTCAAAATTATGAATGTGCTCTTATTAGAGCAGTTTGCATGTTTTATATTAAATATTCATTCAAATAACAATCCTGCAAAATGTTTGTCGGGATGAGAGTTACTTTGGCTGAAAGGACACATTTTTCTTCCAGTCTCCACCAAAACTCGCCCATATTTATCATGCCCAGGATCTAAGGGCATTAATGAAGATTTTGCTTGAATGTGGTTGAGCTCCTTCAGCAGTGCCAGGTCCTGTTCTCCTGTTTCAGAGCTGCACCAGTTCAGGAATTGCTTGGTTGTCACCAGGGAAAAGCCTTTTACAGGCTCCCCTGCAGCTCATAAAAGGGGGGAAAGAAAATAAAAAAATGAGGAAAAAAATAAAGAGGAAAGTGGCATTTTCTCCTCCTGCCTCTTAAAAACCTGCCTGTGTGGAGCTGAGAGCCACAGAGTGCTCATGAAGTGGTTTGATTTCATGGACTCGTGGAATGGTTGGGATGGAAGGGATTAAATCCCATCCAGTGCCACCCCTGCCATGGCAGGGACACCTTCCCCTGTCCCAGGGTGTCCCAGCCCCAGTGTCCAACCTGGCCTTGGGCACTGCCAGGGATGGGAATTCCAACCTGGGCAACCTGGGCTTCACCACCCTCAAAATAAAGAATTTCCTCCCAAATCCCATCTGTCCCTGCTCTCCCTCAGCCTCAGGCATTCCCCCTTTTCCTGCCGCTCCACCCCCTGTGAAATGTCCCTCTCCAAGTCCAACCATGACAGAAAGGTTTCCCCCAAACCCCAGAGAAGTTCAGAACCTTGTTGTGAGTCGCAGCCCAGCTACGGGAGCTGCTCCAATGAGCAAAATGAAAGATTTGCAATGCTGCCATCGTGTGGCTGCAACCAGCAAAGGCTCAGGCACGAGCCTGAATTTGTGAACCACAAAGCAGAGTGCACCTGGATCCTGCTGTAAAAGCTCAGAGACAACGGTTGAAGTTGTTACTACTACAGGATTATTAGAATTTACAATTAATATTTATATTCATATATCATACATTAATTCACAGCAATATATATTAATTTATTATATACTGTTGTGGGTAGTGGGGGTCCTTCCTTTTGTTCTTTCTTACCTAGGAAATTTTTCCCCGTTGGTTTTGGGGAAGCCTGATTGCTGGTACTTAGGGGACACAAAAAGTCTGGCGAGGCCCAGGGGGCAGCGAGGAGGGGGCAGGTAAAGAGAAACCGGGGGCAGCTGCGAGTTCAGGCATTTCGCTCTGTGGCCGGAGAGGAGGACACACTCACAGCTGTGGGGGCTTGGAAAAGGAGTTCACCATTACACAGACGGAGCTTCTGCTGCTGCTGCTGCTTCTCTTTCTTCATGGGTCCCTCCACACTGCCTNTTTTTCATTCCAAGGGGGGCTCCTGTGTCCCTAGCAGATACCTGTCTTTCCACCCAAGACACTTGGGCAGCCACAGACAGCACTGCTGGGCAGCCAGAGCCAGGCCCTGTCCCTCTGTGGGGACAGACTGCCAGCACTGTCACCTCTGCCACCACGGCCACTGCTGCCACCGCTGCCACCTCTGCCACCACGGCCACTGCTGCCACCGCTGCCCTGCCTGGAGAGCCCCAGGGACCCTGAGAGCCAGGGCACAGAGCTGGGGAGGGCAGGGCAGAAGGGGCCTCAGCCTCACAGGCTCTGTCCTCACCAGCCATACACCCCCGTGCCCAGGGTCGTTTTGCCCCGGCTCTGTGTGGCCAGGAGGGCACAGCCCGTGTGTCCCCGAGATGGCAGCGTCTGTCTGTGCCGCCCATCCCCTCGGGGGCTCGTGCCATGGAGCACAGCCTCACAGGAACAGGGCCAGGGACAGAAGATGACAGCGAGCTGTCCCAAGAGGAAGATGGCAGTGAGCAGGAGCAGTCCCCAGTGGAAGATGACTGCGAGCTCTCTCCTGGGGACTGCAACAGTGAGACAGAGCTGTCCCAAGGGGAAGACGCCCTCGAGGTCACTTCAGGGGATGACACAAGTGACCAGGAGCTGTCCTCATCGGAAGAAGCTGTGGTGGTGGTTTCAGAGGAGAGCCTGAGTGATGAAGGGCTCTCCAAAGTGCAAGAGGCCATGGTGATCCTGTCAGAGGACAGTCCAACTGGTGTGCAGCTGCCCTCAGAGGAAGAGGCCGTCGAGGTTGCTCCAGAGGACAGCACAAGTGACTGGGAGCTGTCCTCAGTGGAAGGCGGCGATGAGCTCTCGCAAGGGGACAGCAAGAGTGACAAGGAACTGTCCCCAGGTGAAGAAAAGCATCAGAAAGAGCTGTGCCAAGGTGAGAGTGACAGTGACCAAGAGCTCTCCCACTGGGAACAGGATGAGGAAGAAGAGCTCTCCCAGTGGGAAGAAACTGAGGCCAAAGAGCTGCCAAGGAGGGCCTCGGTCGGTGGCGTGGAGACCCATCCAAGCTCCTCAGCAGAACTTCCAGAACAGCAGGACGTGGGCTTGCTGCATGATGAGGACCACCTGGATGGACCCAGCTGTCCCAGGAGTGTGGGCACAGCGGTGGCAGCAGAGGCAGCTCGTGCCCTGCGCAGCTTCTCTCCTGGCCTGGGGAGTCCCCAGGACATTGAGCTGGCAGCTGCTCCCTCGGCCAGAGCTGCTGAGAAGGACAAATCCCTCCAGTCCTTTGCTGCACAGGACAACAAACCAGCAGCTCCTTCTGACATCACTGAGGAGTGGGTATCTCTGAGGACACGGAGCCCACTCGCTGCCCGGTTCAGCACTCCGCCCAGCAGCCGGGCTCAGCTGCTCTTGAAGAAGAACGAGGCCATGGAGACGCTGAGCAGGGCTCTGCTGGAGATGTGGACACCCAGGAAATGTCCCTCCCGCTTCAGGCGGGCGCTGTGGGCGCTGCGGGGGCTCTTCTGCCAGAGATGAAGAAGAACAAGAAGATGCAGAAGACGAAAAAGACAATGACAAAGAGGAAGAGG
>VXBU01007102.1:330480-359330 GCA_013400315.1 Bombycilla garrulus
TAATATTTATAATATATATTGTGTACATAATATGTATCTATATATAAAGAGATATATATTTAATAGCCCTGCTATTTATTTTTAAGCACATCCAGCTGCAACCCCACTGGAAAAGGGAAAAAAAAATATCTCCAGATGCTCCTGCAGCTCCTGGAAGAGCCCTCAGTGAGCTCAAAATTCCATTTTTAACGAGATTACATAATATGTATCTATATATAAAGAGATATATATTTAATAGCCCTGCTATTTATTTTTAAGCACATCCAGCTGCAACCCCACTGGAAAAGGGAAAAAAAAAATATCTCCAGATGCTCCCGCAGCTCCTGGAAGAGCCCTCAGTGAGCTCAAAATTCCATTTTTAACGAGATCCCACAGCCATTCCCATTCCAACTTGGCCCATTTCCATCTCCCCTAGCAAAAAACACTCCAAAATTCCTTATTTCAGCTTGGCAGAAATAAAAAAAAAAAATTCCTGCCCAGCTTGTTGATTTACTTCTGGTGGCTGAAACGGGAGAAGTTTATGCTGAGACAAAACCTGACATTATTCAGCATCAAAATTCAGCATTATTGTGCCTAAAACTCCAATATTGAGGAGAAAAAATGCACAGCGAAATAATTCCCCTCAAAATGAAGCTTTCCTGGTTAAACTCTCAGCAAGAAAAACATTTGAAGTGGAAAACACAAATAATTGGAGCACAAAAAGGAAGATTCGGGGAGTTCAGCCCTCACAGAAAAGATGGCAACAACTTAAAAGACACAAACGGGTTCCTCTCATTTCAGGATCAGGTTTTCCCAGGCACTGGAAGAGCCCCAATTTATGCCCAGTGTCCAGACAGCAAGAAATCTGTGAACCTTTTTAATTATTCATGCTCAGAAAGGCAAATCCTCTCGGGTTGCAGAGGCCTCAGGGCCAGGGTTTTTCCTGGGATTTTTCAGCTGAGGGAATAAAGAGCGGGATCCTCAGCAATATCAATGTCCCTGGGCTGGAAATTTGCTCCCACTTTGCCCATTCCAGCTTTTGTGCTGCTGTTGGAGCATTTTCAGGGAGACTCCAAAATGATGAGCATGGAAAAGCTTCTCCCACAGGGATTGGGAAGGAGGAGCAGCCTCGGCACCCCCAGGAAGAGAAATGTGGCAGCATCCCAAAATCCCACAGCTGAGGAAGAACAGAGCTGCTGTGTGGGGTTGGGGCTGCTCAGGGAGAGGGAGAATTGGGACCAAATGTTGGGATTTGCCTTTGGACATTATTGGGAAAAGTGCTGCTGAGTGAGGGCTGAGAGATCTCCTGAGCAGGGAAAAATACCTGGGAAGGACAGGGGGGTTTGGGATAGGAGGGATCTTAAAAATCATCCAACTCCAACCTCCTGCCATTGCAAGGACACCTCTCACTGTCCCAGGCTGCTGCAGGTCCTGTCCAGCCTGGCTTGGGATCCACTGCCAGGGATCCAGGGGCAGCCAGAGCTACTCTGGGAATTCCATCCCAGCCCCTCCTCTCAGGGAGGGATTTCTTCCTTATATCCAACCTCAGCCCACTCTCTGTCATTTCAAAGCCACCTCCCCTTGTCCTGTCACTCCTCCTCATTTCCTGTCACCTCCTCCAGGCACTGAACGCTCCTCCCTGGGTGGACTTTTCTCCAAAACCCCAAATCCATGCCAGTCTCTCCATAAAGGCTGCCAGGACCTCTGTGGGCTGTTCCCACAGCCAGAGGTTGTGCTGGAGATGCCATCCTGGGAATCTGGGTCACCTCAGCCCATGGCTAATCCAAGATCTGCTCCTTGGACACTCTCCAGTGCAAATTCCTCCTGGAAAAGCCTCTGGATTCACTGAGCAGAAGCTGTGCTCTGTTCACCTCTTGATTGAAGTCATCCTGCTGGATTTTCCTCCTTGTTGGAATCTGGCGCACAGGAAATGTTCCTGTGCCTGAGCTGAGGGGCTCTGACCCTCAGGAGAGCTCTGCTTTTCACCTTCCACCGTGGAGAGGCTTCCAAGGGTTTGAGATGGATTGGGTTCTGTGGGGTGTGAAATGGACAGAAGTGTCATTTGTCACTGGGGGAAAAACTGAGAGTTCTGGGTTTTTAGCATGGTGGATAGAAGACAAGATGGAGGATTTGGGGCATTAATTCTGCTTCTCCTTCTTCTCCACCCACCCCATTTCCTGCAGGGATTGGATACAAAATTCCCCAGTGCAGGGGCTATGTGGATGATAAATAATTAATTATTGGTGGCAAAGCAGAAATAAAGCACGTTCTGGGAGTGAATTGGATAAAATATCTCTAAAAGACCTCTAAACCAGAGCTCTGGTGACTTGCAGTGCCTTCCTTCCTGCTGTGCCAGTCTGGTATGGTGAGGAGCTCACTGCAGTGTGCATAAGAAATAATAAACAACGAATCTGAAAATCAACAACTGGAAATCCCATCTGCCTCATTTAATCCCGGCACAGAACTGCCAGGGGTTTTCCTGTCAGGGAACCTCAATACTCCTGGAAGACCTTTTCCCTGGAAAACCATCTTTGCTTCTTCAATGTGTGGAAAGAAGCCTGAAATTATCAGTTTGTAGAACAAAAAAGAAAGTAAAGAGGATTAAAAAAGTGTGGAAGGATGGAAGTTTGGAGTGGAGTTTCTGCTCAGTTTGCTTTGCTTTAGGGAATGCTGTCACCTGCTGGCAGGAGAATGAGAAATCTGAGTTTTGTGGCAAAAAAAATTACCTCCCCATCCCAGAGGGGAAAAAAACCACAAAAAAAATTCTCAGCTAAAACCCAGCCTGGAAAATGAGGTGTTCTTGGGTGAGAAGGATCCTCATTGGGCTGAGGCTCCTGCACAGGAATTCCCAAAGATATCAAACTCCTGGTGGTGCAAAGTGCCATTGATCCCGCAGTAATGCATTTAATGGAAAGGAATAAATGTCACACTCATCAATAAAGAGTTGAGCTAATTTAAATCCTCTTGTGTTCCTCAAGCAGATTTTGTCTCCTCCAGCTCCCTCCCCATCCCAGCTCCAATTAATTAATTCCTGTTCCTTCTCCCAGCACCTCCATTTCCACAGACACCTCTCCTCCTTTTCAACAATTCCCCACCTTCCTGTGGCCAGAGAAAATCAGGAGCTCCCACAGGGCAGGAACATCTCACACCTGCCTGGTTTCCACAAATCCCATTTTTCACAGGAAGCATTGAGAGATTTGGGACTGCCCAAAATTGTCTGGGCACTGAAGAGCTGTGGCCAGGTGAGACAGGAAAAATTTCTTCCTGGAATTACATCCCTGATGTCATTTCATTCCAGAATTTTGTTAGCACGTAAATTCATCTTCCTCTTCTGCAGGATCCTGCAGCTGCCAGAGCAGAAAACACCCAGAGTTCCCCAAAAAGTTGGTTTTTTCTTGATTAATTTGATGGTCTTTATGTTATTTATTTGATGATTTTATTTTATTTATATGAACAAAGTTCATATAAACACAGGGAATGTGCAGACAAAACACAAAATCTGTCTGGAATCCATGGGCAAGGATCAAGCAAATTTTGACCAGAAGCAGCAGTTAATGAATGACAAGATAAATTAATAGTGACAGCTGGGTAGCTAAAAATTAAAACTTCAACAGCACAGGAGCACAAGGTCTGGCTGTCTAAAAATTAACCATTATTACACAGCAACAAGTCTTTTCAGGAACAAGACAATCATGAATCCTCACCCAGCTAAAATGTTATAAATCCTATCTGAAATCCATCTGAAAATTTGCAAATTCTATCTGAAATCCATGTGAAAAATTGTAAATTCTGTACAAGAAAATGGATATAAAAAGATTGCAGAATTAGGACACAGAAATCATCTTTTAAAAGATCTACAAGCAAGCC
Organism: Bombycilla garrulus; assembly: GCA_013400315.1. NCBI lineage: Eukaryota > Metazoa > Chordata > Aves > Passeriformes > Bombycillidae > Bombycilla > Bombycilla garrulus. Next base: position 334,327 of record VXBU01007102.1, read on the forward strand.
AGAGAAATAAATGTAAGAATTTTTAGAATTCTTCACTAGAAGAAACCCCAGGTTTAATGAAGTTTAATGATGATCCATCCTCATCACAGTGAGGAAACAAAGATCCCATCAAGTTTCCTACAACTTTTTGCTTATTATTTGTTGAAAATTAATTGGAGACAAGAGTTCATTTCCATGAAGTTTATTAATATTTCCTCCCTGTGAGACTTTAGTGAGTCACTTCTGGAACATCTGTATTTCTGCTTTTATGAAGTATTAAATGCTAAAAAGAAATTTTAAGTGTAGAAGTTTCCCATCCACTGGATTGTGTTTTATTGGCTGAGGGAGTTCAGTTGGGGGAAAAAGGAAAGGGAAATTTTCAATGTACACACTCAAATCCTGCTGCCTCAGGAAAATCTCACACTTGCGTTTCTTTTTTAAGTCCAGAAATTCAACAATAAGGATTTTCTGCTGTTTCATTCTTACAGCAGCTCTTCAGAGCCATTTCTTCCTTTTGCTTTCTGGTTTCTTGCAGTTCAATCTTCCCATTTCTGCTTCCACATCCCAGTCCTGAGCTTTGCAGAGTGAATTAGTTCCACCCCACAGCTACTGGGGAGCATTATTTCACACAAGAAATAAACCAAAAAGCTGGAATGACACAATTTCCTCTTTTTTCAGGTCTGGAACCACATCAAATCTTACGAATGCATTGGATTCTTTTTGCCAGGCAGTTACTGGAAGACATAATGCTTTCTAAACATGGATTTAAGGACTCTGAAGGAGACTCACAGCTCACTGGATGAATTTTTAATCCCCACATTTCCCTGATTTCCTTATTCTTGAAGCCACTTCCCAACTATTTCTCCTGCTGCAGAACCACATTCCTGAAGGGTCTTCTACTGGCAGTTTCTTCACAGTTCTACATCAAACACGCAACAGGGAACTTGACCTGGGAACTGAGGGTTGAATTTTTGCAAAAAGAAATGCACTCAGACTGTGGCTGCTTTGACTCGAGGCTGTGAGGGGTCTGCTCAGCCTTTATTTGTTGGCCTCACAGCTGGTCTGATCTCCAGCAGGAACAGGAAGGACCAATTCCTCAGTCCTGGCACGTTTTGGTGCTGGGGGAGCGTGGAGGCTCTCATCAGATGGCAGTGGCTTCTCTGGAAGAAGCAGACAGGAAAATCATTTCAAATTAATTAATTTAGATTAAAAAAAAAAACAACTCAACCCTGGTCTGAGAGAGTCCAGCACCCACAACAATGAAGTAAGCTGGAAAACATCACACACATGAGTTTATCCTTGGTTTCACTGTAGGGAGAACACATTTCATATTACCCAAAGCACCTTTCAGACACATCAATACAATGACTGAGCTGTAGAATTTGCAATTAGAGTGAGGATTTTCTTTTTTTTTTACAATATAAATCTACAATGGAAAAATCAGACTGGGAAGAGACTTGGCTGGTATGAAGAGCCACCTCACTCACCATGTTCCTGTTCTGAGGAAGGAGGGATGGGAGCTGGGCCTGGGAATGCAGAGCTTGGGGCATCTGGCTTCAAGGAAATCAAGTTTATTCTCCTTCAAAAGCAGCAGAAACAGTTAAATTGCTTTACAGACATCATTTCCATGAGCATTTCACTTCAGGATTTAATTCATACACAAACCCTTAACTGCAAAGATACTTCAGATATATTTTAGTGCACATTTTTAATTCTTTTTACAAGTTGAATGGAGCATTTTCCACTTCCAACCCCCTGCCATGGGCAGGGCCCCGTTCCACTGGAGCAGGGTGCTCAGAGCCCCAGTACAATCAATACCTGGATTTTTGGCAATTTCTAAAGAATTAAATCTTTTAGGAAGTCACCCAATCAATGTTTTAGCAGGGCCTGCCTAGACTTGCACTCTTCCTCAAATGCTCTTTGGCAGAAGGGTGTTTAACCAGTTCCTGGCAGTTTTTTTGTTCAGAAAACTGCACCTGAACACAAAAATCACAGAATATTCTGAGCTGGAAGGGACCCACGAGGATCAAAGTGCAACTCCTGGCCAAGACAGACACTTTTTGTTGTGAAGAGTCAGGAGAATTTGCTGCCTCACATTTCAGGCAGAAACCGAAAAGCTCCACATTTAGGAGACATTTTGACCTCTCATTTACAGCACAACAGAAAACTCCACATCAAGAGAGCTTCCACTGGGAGCCAGGGCTGGGAATTTGTGTGCAAAGCTCAGCCTTTCAACACAGCCCCTGGGAGGGGCACCAGAAATCTCACCTGGGTGCTTTGAAACAGGGCTGCAGGGTGGTGAGGGTCACCCTCCTGGGCTGGGGGGCTGCCTGAATGCTTCTCTTCTCCTCTGAGGATGGCACTGGAGTGGCTTTGGTGCCCACAGGGGTGGGAGGGGATGGCACTGGAGAGGTTTTGGTGCCCACAGGGGTGGGAGGCAGATCCTTCCCAGCAGTGCTGGGGGTTTGGGCTTGGAGTGGGGGATCCTTGCTGGGAGGGGTCCCCTCTGCCAGCCTGGAGCCTGGGGAAATCACTTTGTGGGATTGGCTCTTCTTGGCTTTCTTGTCTGCTGCTGCTGCTGCTGCTCCAGGAGTCCTGAGGAGGATCTGGGGCTTTTCCTTGAGGGGAATTCCCAGCTCATCCTCCTCGAAGGTGACAAAGGAGCAGTACCCGTCCGTGGAGGAAATGGCCAGGAAGGATCCATCACTGGACCTGTTTGGGATTTATTTTTTTCCATTAAAGTCCAGGATTTTATTTCAACCCTCACCCAAGTGATGAAGAGCCACAATTCTCTGATTTACAGAGCGAAAAGGGATGAGTTGCTGCTCAGACACTGAGTGTGTGCCAGAAATGAAATCTAAACCCCGGGCAAGACTCAAAGTGCTGAGCAGAACTGGGACATGGAAAAAGGGACATTTCCCCCATCCCAATAAACCTGGGGAATCCAATTCCTTACCATGAGATGTCACTCAGGGTGTGGTAATGGATGTTGGAGACATAACCAAAGGGGAAGGACTGCTCAGTGTCATAAAAAAGCACAGAATCCTCTGAAGCAACAGCAAACACCAATCGATAGGGGAGGTTGAACAGGCCAGGGGGGGATTTGGGACTGATTTCATCTGCAAAGAAATGAACAGTGAGAGTCCTCCTGTATTTATTGCAAGATTGCACTTAGCCATTAATTTAAATCAAGTTACATCATCAATCAGTATGAAACCTGAGCAGACAGCTCTTGCATTAAATGTAATGTTTAGCATTTCTCTTGTCTGAAATTTAGTCTTTATTTTCTCAGTTGAAAAAAAAAAATTAGCAGCTTTCTCCCTCTGGATTGTTGCTGTTTTGTTTGGTAAATTTTTCCCTCTGTTTTCCAGCTGGAATATTTCAGCACATTTATATGAACTTTAATATTAAAGTCTCCCTTTAGAGGAGCTACAGTGACCAACTGCAGATCCTCATTTCCCTCCTTTTTAACACCATGGATCTAAAATGGTGATGGAAACAGAACAGGTAAATCCTGTAAGGAATACTACAAATTTAACCTGGAAAGAAAGGAGCCAAGCTCTGCCTTTTCTCCTGACTAATGTCAGTCTGGTTAAATATAAAATAATGTAAAATACACACATTCCTGGGCCCACAATAAAGCTGGATTAAATAAACAAAAAATAAATTCTTGTGCAGCTTCACACAATCCTGTCCCCAGCTCAGAATTCCTGTTCTGCCCAGTAACACCAGCACTGCTTCCTTGAATAAACACCAGTGGTTGTAGCAAATTATTCCAACTCCCTGTGATGTGGGCACCTGAGACTAACAGGAATTATTTCACTGCATTGCTCCTCTGGTGCTAAACCAGGTTATTTATTTTGAACACAAAATGGTTAACAGTTCAAGGAAAATATTTCACAGTGTTTCTGCAGCCCGAGAGGCCAAGGAACAACATTTATCCAATCTACCAAAAGCCCCTCATGAGGGACTTGAGGTGAACTCAGGGCCTCAGAATCAGGAAACAGCTTCTCAGATGTGGCACAGCACTGTCTTAGAGGAATGCTGAAAGGCTGGGGCATAGAACAGTGTGCAGGCACATCTTTTCCCAGAGTTCCCACTCCCTGGAGGCTCCCATACCTTTAGCAGAGGCTCCTCTCAGCTCAAAGTACACAGGACAGCAGCGAACAGCCAGAGTGCCCTTGCCAGGACAGGGCAGGTGACCCACGGGCCTTGAGAGAGAACAGGACTTCAGAAAACACATCTGCACTATTGGAATTGCTTCCTTTGAAATACAACCAGATTTTTATCTCACTAAACCCTTACCTTTTAAGATTGTTTCTGGAGAAAACATAGGTGGTGTTCGTAACGTTCTCTCCTGATTCCACACAGCCAGCTGCAAAAACAAAGGTTCCAACACGAACTCATCACCTCAGAGAACTCCTGAGCACACACCTTGTGTGCATAAACATTCCAATTCCTGGGAATCAGCCTTCTCCATAAACATTCCAATTCCTGGGAATCAGCCTTCTCCATAAACACTCTAATTCCCAGGACTGAGGCTTGTCAATTGGGCAAAAGCTGAATACAACTTGAAAAGGCACCCCAAATATTTATTTAGTGCTGCTTTTGTTTCCCTTATACACTTTCCCCCTTCAAAGTTGCTTTTTGATGCTGCCAGACATCAATAAATGCAGGGTTTGGACAGGCACACACTGATCCCTCCTTGCAGGGCTGTTTTAACTCTGCAATGCAGAAGGTTGTGAGGGAAGGACACAAACAGAGACCAGGCCAAAAAAAAAACCCACTCATTATCCTTCATTTCTGTTTTAAGACTCCTGGTGTTGCAATTTATTCAGCAAAATGCCATAAATATCACTTTAATCACAGGAGAAAGTTGATGCTGTGGAATGATAATGGAGAGTGTTGTGGAGTTTTGATTTTCTTCAACAGGGAGAGTGAGGAATGGCTTAATTAGGATAAATCAGCATCGCTGAGGTGCAGGAAATATTAAAGACCATTCAAATTAGGATGTAATAGATTGAGGGAGCTGAGAAGAGGCTGGAGAATCCCTGAGGGAGCTGGGAAGGCTCCGCCTGGAGCAAGGGGGGCTCAGGGGCCCTGGTGGCTCTGCACAAGTCCCTGCCAGGAGGGGACAGCCGGGGGGGTCGGGCTGTGCTCCAGGAACAGGGACAGGAGCAGAGGGAACGGCCTCAGGCTGGGCCAGGGCAGCTCAGGGTGGCACCAGGAGCAATTTCCCCATGGAAAGGGAGCTCAGGGATTGGGAAAAGCTGCCCAGGGAGGTTTGCAGTGCCCATCCCTGCAGGTGGCACCTGGAGGTGGCACTCAGAGCTCTGGGCTGGCACAAGGTGGGGATGGGTCACAGCTGGGATTTCATGACCTTGGGAATCTTTTCCAACCCCAGTGACAAATCCCAAGTCCCAGGAAATGTCCCCACACCTGGAGTGAGCAGGTAGGAGCCATCAGGGGTGAAGCTGAGCCTGCGGAAGAACGACTTCATGCTGTCATCGTGGAACATGCGGAAACTCCTGGCCTGCAACACAGAAAACAGGATGGTGGAAAAGTCCAGGAGGAAAACAGGATGGTGGAAAAGGCCAGGAGTGTGCCAGCTGCAATCCCAGAGAGACAAAACATCCACTGGGACACTCCAGCCTGATGGAGCTTTTCAAATAAAACCTTTTAAAAGCCACGGCTCCTTCAAGCTCTCTGTAAATTCTTCACAGCTAAGAAAAATAATCCTCGATCCCGCTTGAGCTGCAAAGGAAAACACTGCCAGAGCTGTCACCTTGAACCAGCCATCAAAAAATAGTCATAAGCTGGAGAACAACATTATTTCACACCCAGTGTTGCTCAGGCATCTCATTCTAACCCCAGGATTAGAGGTTGAAAGAGAATTTCTCTCATGGCAAAGTGCCTGCTCTTCAGTGTTTATAAAACTCTTACAAATGTTTTCCCCCCAAAAAGAAAAGGAGTGAATAGAAGGAATTTAAAAAGTTATAGCCAGCTTGGAGGTGTGATTTTATTATCACTTAAAGCTGTTTGGGAAGAAAAAAAACACTCTTTGCTTTCCCTCTTAGGTTTAGAACTGCCTAAAGTATCCCTAATTCATATTTTTCTTCAAAATCTAATGACCTTCTTGAAAATTCCAGGCTGTTAACTTTAAAATATTATTACTATATCACATCCATTAATAAACTTCCAGCTACTGCCAGGTATGTTTGAAGTTTCTCCTCTTAAGAACTTTTTTTTCCACACCATTTTTACAACTAAGGGATTGTGTTACTGCTTCAATCACTATGAAATTTTGGGGATGTGGTTTTGGGGTGATGAGGGTGGGAGTGGATGAGCCTCAAGGTGTCTTCCAACCTTGATACCTTGATGATTCTGTGATGTAAGATTTGAATGGAAAATATTTCACCATTTGGTTTCATGGAACAGAATTTCAGCTCAAACATACCCCAGCAGAGTTTGCAGCCCCAGCAGAAGCACTCACCTCCCCTTCAGCTCCTGATCCTGATGGCATCTTGGTGACATTGAAGGCCACTCGCTTGGTCTGGGTGCTGTAAACTCGCAGGACCCTGCGTGGGAGAGCAGAGTCAGGCAGAGGGAACCAGGGAATGGGCTGGGATGGGAGGGACAGGAAAAATCACCACATCCAGGGACCCCTCCCACTGCCCCAGGCTGCTCCAAACCCAGTGTCCAACCTGGCCTTGGGCACTGCCAGGGATCCAGGGGCAGCCACAGCTGCTCTGGGAATTCCATCCCAGGGAACAATTCCGGCCCCAAATCCCACCAAACCCTACTCTGAAGCCATTCCCTGTGTGCTGTCCCTCATCCCTTGGGAATTGTCTCTCTCCAGGTTTCCTGCAGCTCCTCCAGGCCCTGCAAGGCCACCCTGAGCTCAGCCCAAAGCTTCTCCTGGCCAGGCTGAACAATGGCAGCTGTGCCAGCCTTTCCTATGAACAGCTTCCTTTCACCCCAAGTTTCCCAAAAATGCCCCAGGACCTTCCTTCTCAAAATACAAGCCTGGACAAAATTAACCCTTAATTCAAATTCTCCTCACCAGAAGGATGTGTGTTAATGACTAAAGAACCAATGAACCCCTCACAATGCTTGGACTCCACAAGATTTGGGAAGTCCCAGCACATGGATTTCTGGAGGAATAAGGGAATTAGGAAACAGGGAACTGCCAGGCTGTTCCCACCTGCACTGTAGTGCTGGATTAAAAACACCCAGCTCTAGTAGAGATGGGGCAAGTGAGAGGTGTTTTCAAAGATTTTATTCCACTCTCAGTCTCACAGATGGGTGAGACACAGAAGATGTTACAGCAGCATCTGTCAACCAGCAGCCATACTATTTCCTGGTTATAATATATTAGAAATGTTTTCCAGCTATTAGCTTTTGCCACACAATGCTGTAATACTTCTCACACCAATCACTGTTGTTTTTACCCCAATATTTATTATTTTTGTGCTTTTGCTCCAGTGCATCTTTCCCAGTTCTGTCTCTCCCAAGTAGCTGCTCTGTTTTCATGGCATCTTTTGAACTTGTTCCCAGTTCCATTTGTGTCTCAGCAATGTCTGTTCTGTTCCTCCCGTGGCCTTTGGAAGCCAGCACAGCTCATCTCAGAGTTTGCACACAGATGTACAGGACTGTGGGAGCTTTCTGTCAGGTTTGAGAATCCTCTACAAATCCATTTCCCACACTGCAGGTTCCTCAAGAGTGGGAACTCACCTTAAAAACAATGAACTCCATCTCCATCAGTCATATCATCATGGAATGATGATATGACTGATGGAGATGTAGTTCATTGTTTTTATTGTTTTTGGGTTGGAAGGGACCTTAAAGATCATTTAATTCCACCTCCACTGCCCCAGGCTGCTCCAGCCCAAGGATGAATTTATCTAAATGGATTTTAGCTCATGAACTCAACCATGCAGCACTCTCTGAGTATCAATAACATAAAAACCTAATTCCTAAAGGAAGACTCCTACAAAAGTTTATTTGCTGCTAGGAATCATTTATCATTCAGGAATCACTTACCACAAGCCAAAAAATTAACTAAAATATCATTTTGCTCTCACATCAACGTGCTTACACAACAAAGTGAATAAAACAGAGCCTCATGTTTATCTGGCATACTTGCTTTTAATTGATCCTCCTGGAAAAAAGAACATTCAGGAAAACCACTCAGACCAAAGCTCACCTGTCACAACTCAGGGTTGCAATATACTGGCCTAGAGGATCCCAGGTTACTCCTTGGACATAACTCTTGTGCTCATTAAATATTGAAACTTTCTGTCCTGAAATGACAAATAGCTTTCAGACCATAAATTCTAACGTGTTCCCAGACATTTCAGACATCAAACAAGACAAAAAAATGCTTCAAAACGCAGGGAAATGATTTTTTAAACATAAAAGTGTTCATTGGATAGTGGCTGACAAGAATATCAGCAAAAGTTGCTTTTCAATTGCCAGTTTAAGGTCTGTTCACTGCAAACCTCATAATTAATTAGAATTAATATTAGATTTGTATCAGAACTCAGAGAAGCAAAGGCAGGAGCTCTCTGACCCCAATGATGTTCTACAAGGGAAGGTCTTGGACCCAAAACATTGAAAAGTTACAAAGAATTTTAGAAATACTTTGAGACAAAGCAACAGAGAATTTTAGAAACACTTTTTTGAATACTGGCCACAGGTGGGATTTTTCCCATTATTTATGCACTGCTTTCTTGCAAAGAAATACCAGAAGCTGACAAGTTTCAAAGACAATAAATAGCTTTTCAAAAGGAAGACACCAGCAGAGCTGAGGCCATGCTGCACAACAGCAAAAAGTAGAGTAAGGAGTACAGAAGAGGTTTCTTCAAGAGTTTTGGGGGGTAAAAAATGTGTGAAGTTATTTCCTAAACACTCCAAGGTGAACCTGATTCCTGAGGTGTAAATTTTGTTGGCCTGAGAATATTTTATATCTATTTATAGAATAACACAAACCCAGAAAAATCACACACACAAAAAAAAATAAAATAAAAAAATCACAAAAAAAAGATGTTTCCCAATTTTGGGGGTGGGAAAATGCCATGAGGCACATTCAGCAGATCTGGAATTCCAAAGGATAACTGCAGCATTTACCTTTATGGACATCCCACATGATTGCTGTGTTATCCACAGAAGCAGATGCCATGTAATTTCCATCTGAGGTCCAACAAATATCATACACATCTTCCAAGTGGCCTCTAGAAGGCAGGAGAGACCAAAAATTAATTTGAAAATGAAAAGCTATGATTAAATATGAGTGTTATGAATTTTTAGGTTAAAATAATAGTATCAAGAGGGAAATAAAATCTCCTGCTGGTGCTTCAAGCACTTCTGCAACTCTTCTCACATCAGGCTCAGCAGCTGCCAGGGACTGCTCCTTCAGCTTAAAACCTGCCCCTTGTCCTGTCACCTGATTATTTAAAATGTCCCTCTCCTTCCTTTTTCTGAATCCCATTAACAGGGAGTTAAAAGGATTAATATCAGAGCAAGCACTGGAGTTCTACACACCCTGAAAACCACATGATAAAAGCCATTGAGGAAAACCCAAAATGTTGAAAGCAAACTCACCAAATAATAAATTACCTTAAAGTTTTAATGACTGCCCAGTTCTCCTTGTTGAGCTGAGCTTCATCATCATCCTGAAAAACCAACGGCTCCAACTCTTTGCTGTCGTTCAGCTTCCACAGCAAAATGACAGCATCTGCAGAAAAAATCCCAGAATGCTCAGGGTGGAAGAGACCTTCAAGATCACTGAGTCCAAGCCGTGCCCAACTCCTCAACTCAGCCCTGGCACCCAGTGCCACATCCAGGCTTTCTTTAAACACATCCAGGGACGGTGACTGCAGCACCTCCCCGGGCAGCCATTCCAGCACTTTATCACCCTTTCCTCAAGAACTTCTTCCCAATATCCAACCCGGATTTCCCTTGCTGCAGCTGGAGGCTGTGTCCCCTCGTTGTGTCAGTTCTGGAGACAGAGCCCCAGCCCAGCTGAGCACAGCCACCCTGCAGGGAGCTGCAGAGAGTGATGAGCTCAGAGGAAGCTGCTTTATTTCCCACTCCCTTTTGTTAATGCATAACGTGACACAGGTGGATTTCATTTGTTTAACTTCAGAATGATCCTGGATGAGGCAGAGGAGAAGCAGCTCTCACCATCCCCTCCTGAGGCCAGGATGTCCCCGCTGGGAGAGAAGCGCACGACGTTCACGGCCTTGGTGTGGCGCGCCAGGTTGGACAGGAACTCCACGATGGCTTTTCCATCTGGACCCTTCTCCACCTTCCAGATCTGGTGACGAGAGTGTTACAGCTTTCCAGGGCAAGGTATGATGGCACAGGATAATCAGATTGGGAAGGGAACTTCAGGATCACCCAGTGCCACCCCAGCAACACCAGCACCACCCCAACCCTGTCCCCAAGGGCCACATCCAGACTCCTCTGGGACAATTCCAGGGACTCCAAACCTCCCTGGGCAGCTCATCGCAAGGCCTGACCACTCTGCCAGGGAAATTTTCTTTGCCTATCTCCACCCTGAGCCTCTCCTGGTGCAATTTGAGGCCATTTCCTCTTCTCCTTTCCCTTCCCTGAGCCCAATCCCCCCTCAGTGCTCCTCCTGTCAGGGAGCATCTTTTATGTGAAAGAAAGCTGACATTTTTCTAGCCCTAAAATAAGCATTAAAAAATCCCTGAAACATACACACCATCAGAGAAGAAGAGGTCAATTTGGCAGTGAGGAAGGAAAAAGTTTTATCTGAGACAACTGGAATAAACTACTACAGACATTATTTACGAGAATAAGTAATGACAAGGACGAGTGGCTTTAAATTAAGAGAATAGGTTTAGATTGAATATTAGGATGAAATTATTTTCTGGGAGGGTGGGGAGGGGCTGGGATGGAATTCCCAGAGCAGCTGGGGCTGCCCCTGGATCCCTGGCAGTGCCCAAGGCCAGGTTGGACACTTGGGCTGGGACACCCTGGGACAGTGGGAGGTGTCCCTGCCATGGCAGAGGGGGCACTGGATGATCTTTAAGTCCCTTTCCAACCCAAACCACCCTATAATTCAATAGACAGCTGTACAGTCTTACACTCTTTCCTGAAACCATCCACTCCCTGTGGCACGTAGCTGCCAATGACCCAGAATTTTGGCTAACGAAACCAACCCGATATTCTGGATTATAGAACCAACGCGATATTTTGTATAACAAAGCCCCACACCCCGCACACGCTCCGGAGCCAGGCTGAACTCACCCTCACGGCTGTGTCCACCCCAGCCGAGGCCAGGCGATTGATCTTCCCATCTGCTCCATGCTGGAAATCCAGGCTGTAAACCGGTTCTTTATTATGCCACACTATCTCACAGGTGATGACCTTCATGTTTCCTGGGGTAAACAGAACAAACCTCACATCAATTCTTGCTCCTTATGGCTCAGGCGGCCAAACTTTGTGCAGATATCCCAGGCACCGCTGGCAGAGCCTGGAATTGCACTGCAGTCATTGACAGGACGCTTGAGGAAGGCTGTTTCTAAAAGTTGTGATTATTATGGCTAAAGTTCCTGTTTGGGGATTTCAAGAGGACGGTATCAAGCCCTGCGCATCGGGTTAAGAATTTGAGAGAAAAACTTCTTTTTGGGCTAACAACCCCATCCGCAATCCAAACAACAAGCGGGCACGGGCGGCCCGCCGCGGGCAGGGGTAGAGCAGAGGGGCCGCCGGCAGCTCCCGGAGCCTCGGGGATCCCAAATCCCGCTCTCCGGACCGCGGGGAGCCCCAATCCCGCTGCCCGGAGCCCCAAAAGCCCCAAACCCCGCTGGGCTCCCGCCGCTCGGGTCCCCCCTCCCCTCACCTGCGGCTCCCGCGCGCTCCCGCCTTCGCCCGCCCCGCGCATGCGCGCGCCCGCCCCGCGCCGCCGCCTCCGGAGCCCTCAGGGGCTGCCGGGGGGAAAAAAAAACCCGCAAAACCAGCAGAATAGACTTGAAATTTAAAAAGCCCAATGCTTGCACCTCCTCAAAAGAGTGTTTGGTGTTTTTGTTTTTGTTGTTAATTTCCATGGCATTGCTGAGCTTGACCGGTGTAAATAAAGTCTTAATGGGGAACTTGTCCCGAAACTTCCGTTTCAAATGCAAACCTTTTGCCTGATAAACATAATAATGATGAAAAATTACCTCGTGAGAAGACGGCTTCTGCTTTCACTTCTTGCCCACGAGACGAAAAATCTCTGGATGTGGATTGAAGCCCAAAATGGTGCTCTGGGAGCTCCCCAGACCCCACACGGCCTCACACAGCAGGCGAGGGAGCAGCAGAGAACAAAGGAAGATTAATTCTATATCCCAGAATCATGGAATGGTTTGGGTTGGAAGCGACATTAAAGATCATCCAGTGCCACCCCTGCCATGGCAGGGACACCTCCCACTGTCCCAGCGTGTCCCAGCCCCAGTGTCCAGCCTGGCCTTGGGCACTGCCAGGGATCCAGGGGCAGCCACAGCTGCTCTGGGAATTCCATCCCAGCCCCTGCCCACCCTCCCAGAAAAGAATTTCATCCTAATATTCAATCTAAACCATCTCTCTTAGTTTGAAGTGATTCCCCCTTGTACTGTCACTCCATCCTTTGGAAATTGTCTCTTTCCATCTTTCTCATCACCTCCCTGCAGATCCCCCAAGGCTACAATTAGGTCACCCTAAAACCTTCTCCAGGTTGAACAATCCCAATTCTCTCAGCCTTTCTGTTCCCACGGGAGAAGTCTTTTTTGTCATCCCTGTGGCACAGCTCATTGTCATTGTCCTCCTACTCTCTGGAATTCTGGAGTCTTCTCCTTGGGACAGCCCAAGGGCTACTTCGGCTCCACAACGCAACACAAGTTGGGATCCTGCAAACTCCGATTTATATCTTTTTATTTTTTACAAAAAATACATTTTAACAAGTAAATAGAAACCATTTCCATAAGTCCACCGTTGTCCAAAGTGTAAATGTACATTGTAGATTTGCCATTTTTAATATAGACATGTGCTCTATTTTGCCAGTTGTCTACAAGAAATTCAGCTACAGTCCGATGAAACATAATAAATAATGATTCAGAAATGGAAAAGCTACACATCAAGAAATGGGAAATATAATCTTTGCAAAAGTCATATGTAGTTATATTACAGCCAACTCTTCCCAAATCAAACATTCAATTTCTCCTTTATAAAGTACAACAGTAGTGCATTCCTATTATTGGCATAGAGAGAAATTTTCCATTGAAATACTGTCCATGGAAAAAATTCCACTGAACTACAACTAAAAGGGACACCAAGGGATTAACTCAGGACAGTAGCAGTGCAAAAGCCAACAATATTGGCTTTATTTAAAAAAAAACCTAAACAAAAAAACAACAACAAAAGAAACTTCCTATGAATTAACATATTGAACACTAAATACATGATTTTTTAAATTAATTTTTTATATTTAAAAGCAAGAATCATTTTTCTGGATAGCTCTTTGGGTGACCAGTCCCACCACAGAGGAAAAGATGGATTTGCTGTCTTTGCCACCCAGTTTTTTATTCCAATGACTTGGCAAGAAATCCCTGCAGCTGGCTGGGAACTTCTCTTGGTACCGTTGCTTCCAGCTTTTCCCATGACCATGGAAAAATGGGAAGATTTAGAGCACACAACCCTAAAAGGGGAGATGTGAAAAAAAAGGAATTCCCTTTTTCCTGCCTATAATATAAACTCTCTAAAAAAAAAAAAGCTGTTGAAGCTGAACATTCTCAACTCTAGTTCACCCTGTAGTTTACACCACAGATAATAAACATCCTTCCTTTTCCAAGTGCTTCCATCCAACTGGTCCATCCCCAATTTTCAGGATAAAACCCTTAAAGAAGTCTTCTTTTGGTGTACCACACAATTATTTCCCAAATTCTCACCTACTACTTACATTTCTATCCCATGAATGCAACACAGAACACTGCTGGGAGCAATGGAACAACACTGTGGGATACAACAACTCTGGGAAGGAAATCAAGGAAGTTCTTTTTTTTTTTTTGCATTTCTAAGATATTCCACTACGTTAGAAGAGGAAATACTCACAGGTATTAATGCTCATATAAGATTGAAAGTCAACCAAAAGGTGTCTGTAGAAAAGTATTAAGATTCCTAATAGTAAAAATATCTGCAAATTTAATTACAAATACATTTCCAAAGCAAAATCCTTAATTAAGTACATCAGGATGGGTCAGTATCGACAGTGTTCCTTGAGGAGGAAGCGAACAGCTGAACGTGGAATATTTACACTGAGAGATCCACCTATGTCAGATATATAAAGTGAAGCAGCCCTGTTTACAGTCTGGAACCTACAGGTCATCGTGGAAGAGCAACAAAACTCCGCTAAAAACACCGAGATCTTAAGTGCTGCTGATTTCATGCATTTGTTCCACCACTTGCCCCAGGATTTCATCCACCACATCGATGTCATAATTGACTTGCTGCAGGTCCAGGTCGGGCATGATGGTGGCCAGGAGCTGTCCCACGTTCACCCGCAGGGAGCGGAGCTTCAGGCTGGGGAGAGAACAGGACAGGGTTAGATGGAGCTGGGGTTCAGTGTCCAGAGCTCACCTCACACAGCTGGACTGCTCATCCACGCTGCAGATGCTCCATGATTCCCAGAAAGCAACAAAAAAAAAAAAGGATGCAGGTAAAGCTGCATCGAGATTATTTCTAAACTTAGCAGTTTCTCCAAGCTTCTCTTCAGTTTTTGCCTTGAAGGGGAATATTCCCTCAGTTTCAAACCAATTCGTGGCAGAAATATTTCAGAATAAGCATTGGTAAAATCCTTTACCACACCACCTGCGTTTCTCAAAGCCACATTAAGCCCTGGTGGTTTTTTCCATTTAGAAACCCAAACTACCACAACCCACGGGAACAAAAGGAGAGAAAAAGAGAGGAGAAGAAAGAGGAGTTTGTCCAAAGACTTTAAAATATAAATAGGAAATAAGAGCTATAACAGCCCAGGGAAAAGGCTGTGCCTCCCTGTTTTTGGTTTCTTTCCTGGAATGTCCTTGCTGTGTCCTCTTCCTGATCAAACTGTTTTGCCATGAGCCATCGCTTCTGTGGGCCATTTCCTTCTACTCTCAGCTCCTTTATCATCTCCATGTTCTCCCAGAGCTGCCATATCTCCATCACCTTGTGGGGGAACTTATTTCCAAGCCCAGCATTTATTTGCTAATTCTTTTAATAAACACATGTCAGAGCTATAAGGAAAAATAAAATTAAATGCTGTCAGATGATTTTTTAACGTGGGTAAATTTCTTTTTTTTTAAGACTGAAAGGGGTCTCTGGAAATGATCCAGCTCATTCTGCACTCCCCTGGCACCCTCTGCCAGGGTGTCCAGAGGTAGATCCAGCAGCAGGGAGGAGTCACTTCCCCAGTGCAGCCCAGCAGGAGCTGGTTTGTGGCTCACATGGGCACTGCCACCCCCAGCACCTCGGGCACCTCCCTCCAGCTGCTTTGCCAGGAGCTGGCTCCAGTGTGGAATTCACAGCTGCCCTTGTGGAATTTTCAGGGGCTTTTTTTCCAGCCCATTTGTCCAATTTGTCAAAATCCCTCAGCAGCAGCTCTGCCCTCCTGAGTTCCCTCCAACTTGATGGCATCAGGAATTTATTTAAAGTTCATTTGGCTCTGTCACCCAGGCCACGAATACCAGAATCCCCAGGGTTGGAAGTGAACTTTGGGGTTATCCAGTCCAACAATTACATCCCCAGGGACTCCAAACCTCCCTGGGCAGCTCATCCCAATCCCTGACCACACTGCCAGGGAAATTTTCTTTGCCAATCTCCACCCTGAGGCTCCCCTGGTGCAATTTGAGGCCATTTCCTCTCCTCCTTTCCCTTGGGCCACGGCAGCAGAGCCCGACCCCCCCTCAGTGCCCTCCTGGCAGGAGTTGTGCAGAGCGGTGAGGTCCCTCCTGAGCCTCCTTTGCTCCAGGCTCAGCCCTTTCACAGCTCCCTCAGCTGCTCCTCCTGCATGTTTTTCCAGCCCCTCAAAGTCCTTTTCCAGTGACACAGAACTGGGCACAGGACTTGAGGTGTAAAAGCCTTTTCCACTCTTGGCCTTGCTGCTGATCCCCAGTTTGCCCTCAGCCACCCCGTGGTGCTTGTCCTCACTCCCTTTGGACTCTCATGGGGCTGTGGGTGGCTTCCAGGTGGATTTATTCCATGTTTTCCCTGGCATTGAGGCTGCAGTGTGTAACAACTGCCTTTTTCCAGGAATGCTAACTTTCAGGGATACTGCAAGGCCCTCAGCTCCCTCTGAATCACTCTCATCTGGCCCCAGGGATCAGTTTGCTGAATTTGTCCCTTAATGGAGCCCTTTTTGCACAGGTGATGCTTTCCCCCTTGGATTCTCCCCTGGCAGGGACCTGAGCTCACTCTGTTCCACCTGCTCTGTGGTGGTTTTTTCTGTGTGTGCTATTCCCACCTCCCAACAACTCCAAGCTCTCCAGCTGGAAGTTTAAACCTTTGTTTAATTCCAAGACATACCCTGCACCTTGATTCCACAGGATTTGCCTGCAGCAAGGAGTTCTTACAGAAAAGTTTCAAATCTAGACTCTTCAGTTGATTCAAGACAGAAAAACAGATTCTCAAAGGGAAGTTCATTACACAACAAAAAATAAAAATCACCCTCGTTCCTGCCTCCCTTTTCTCTCATTGGTTTACAAGTTGTGTTTAGAAATTATACAACATTTTGGATATTTTAAGAAGTATCAGTTTGCCATTTTGTTGTGCAGTGGCCAATCCTGCTCACACAAACAAATCATAAATCACAAACATCACTTGATTAAAAAAAACAACAACAATATTAGTCAGGAGTCACAAAAGGCAGTAGAAAAGAATGCTGAGCATCACATTTTATTATACAATTATCAGACAGAACCTTCAACAACACACTTAAAATACAACCAACAAACAAAAACCTTGAAATAACATCTAGAAAGAACAAAACTGATACCTTTCTCCATCAGAAAAATTTACAGAGTCTTCTACATTACTGGTGGTAGAATCATTTGCACGTGCTACAGCCTCTGGGATTGAAGCTTTTAACTGAGCCAGCTCTGCCTTGAGCTCCTCACACTGACAGGCCATTTGATTCTTCTCCACTTCTAGGACTTCAATCTGCCAGTCAAAAGAAAAATAAAGCTGTAAAAACTACTCAAAACATTGTCCAGTGGAAGTGCTATGAAACAGGGAGTAAAAAACAGAATTTAAGCGATAGGAGTGTTTTACCTCGCTTTTGTATCTGTCCCTCTCAATTGTGCACTTGTCCAGCTGCCTGAAAACATCATCCAGCTGCACTGCCATCTCCTCCACCTCACTCTTGCTCTCTCCATCAGCACATTTGCTGCACTCAGTCTTTAGGTTCTGCAGGGTGCTGCACTGCTCCTTGAGCATTGCTATTTCCCCCAGAGCCTGCTGGTAGAGAGCTGTCACATCTGCCAAGCTCCTCTCCTCAGCGGTCTCTTCCGAGGGAACTGTCTCCGTTGCCTGATGGCACATTTCCTTTTTTACATATTTATTATTCATCTCCAAAAGCTGCTGCTCCAGTGTTTCCACTTGTTTGGTTAACGCTTCACATTTGCTTTGGTACATTTCTTTTTCTCTGTTCAATAATTGCACCTGAATTTTCAGTTCGTTTTCCATCTCTACAGATGTCTCGGGAACACCGTTGACCTTGTGCTGCTCCTTTTCCATCCCTGCCCCAGGAACCTGGACTGGGATGTCTTCCACCTCTTCCTTTTTCACCACCAGCTTTGGGAGCTCTGTCTGCGTTGCTGAGCTCAGCTGTTCAGTGTTTGCCTCTGAAGTGGTTGCACTGCAAGGTTCCCCCACGGGAGAGTTTTCCTTCTGCTTCTCCTCCTGATCCAAATTGATACATTCTGTTTTGACCACGGGAACATCAGCATCTGCTGAAGGCTTTGGAGTGCTGCTCTCCTCTAGAATGATGACATCTTCATCATCATCATCATCCTCCTCGTGGCTGTTGAATGTTTTGTCACTGAGCCGAGGTGTCTTTAGGGACACAGGTGTTGCACAGCTCTGCGTCCTCCTTTTGAGACTGAGGAGGGAAATATTAAAATAATCAGTTTATTTGCAAAAGTGCTGCCAAACCATTTGTTTCCAACCACGTGCAGTGTTTCTCTGAGCGCTGTTCAAAAATTACCACTCCAGAAAAATCCCCTGCATGGGATTTTAATCTCTGTAGCCAGAGTAAATTCCTGTAAAAACAAATGCCTGACATCACACGCTCCCACATCATTCTGAAACAGACTCAGTATTCCCAGAACATCCCCACAGAGCTTCAGGAAACCAGCCTGTGCAATGTGGAGAACACAAACTCTGCTCCTGAGCAGACAAATCACTAAAAATGCTCCTTTTGTTATTTTCTTGCATTCACTTTTGGACTTGACAAAGTCTCTAGCTCCCTTTAACCTGGAGCTTCCCTGCTCCCAAAATTCACACAAGAATTTTAGCAGATGGAGCTGCTCTCAACACCATCATTTTTATTAAGTTATCCATTTTACAAATAAACAGGAATCTCCTGTGTACAGCTCCACTCACCTGCTATCAGCATCCACATGAGGGGAAGATACTTTAATTAAAATAGGCAGAGATCTTCTAACAGAAGCATCTGAGGATTTTGGTAAAAGTAACCTTGGAAGAGCTTCCTTTGCATTTGGAGTTGAGAAGGGTTTGAAGTCTTTACTTGAGGAAACAGCTGTTTTTAACAATATTTCATTACTGATCTATAAAACAATGTAAGTTAAGAATGGAAATAAACAGATATTAGTAGATTCTTCAGGATAGATTTAGGCAGATCTTGTATATATTATATACCAGCACCTAAAATTCTGCCATTTCCATATCCAAGTACCTCCTTGAACCCAGGCTCAGGATTCTGGGATGAGAAAGGCTGACTAGACTCCTGCAAATCCCAGATTTTCATTTTCAAGTGCTGTGCAGAATTCCCAAGCTGTGTCTCTGGGTGGAGTCTGCCCATCAGACACAAGCCCCAGGACAGAAATCCCTGGGAAAGCTGAGCAGGGTTCACTCAGTTGGCCCAAAATGAGAATTTTTTTCACTTTTAGAAATTACTTTTGTACTGGGGGAGATGTAATGGCAGAGAAACAATAAAATGCAATAAATAGGTTAAAACAGAACATGTAGCACCTCTACTCAAGAAATGAAGTGATCTTAGGTCAGAAATTGTCTTGGAATGCAACTGAAACTGAATCCCACTTAGAAAAATTTGATTCTGAGTTACAATCCAGACATTCCCATCAAACACCTTGATCTGCATCTGGATGGAATCTGAATTTGAGTGTCTCCTTGCACAAGTGGAGCTGTTCCACCTCTGTCTATCCCCACCCCCTGAAATCCCCACTTTTAAGGGCATCTTTACTTTCATATCCTCATCACATCTCTCTCCAACAAATCCCCTTTCAAGATCTGGGTGTCCTGAGATAAAACCAGCCCATGAGTGACTGACATCTCTCCCAGTTTTGGCCAGAGACCTTTGTCCCTCTCAAACTCCTTCCTAAGGAGGAAGAAATTTTGGATATTCCACCACTGGGCAGCAAAAAAAAGGGGATTTTTGGCTTCCTCATGGTGAGGAAATACTGCAGAGCCAGCAGAGTAAAACTGGATGTTAAAGCAGACACTGTCAGCTTCAGGAGTTACCTGCTGGCTGTACTCCAGTCGCCTCTTCAGTTTTTCCCTGTCCCTGCACAGCAGCAAGGAAAAAATAGAAATTAACAGCTTAGATTCAAACTGTGCATTTATCACAAAAAATTAAATCCAAGATCTAAAAGCAAAGACAACATTCCTCATCTTAACTAGATATAATAATTCAAATATTCTTGTTTATTGAATGAAATTTTCCTCAGGAAGCTGGAAGCTTGTCTCAAGTTAGCTTAACTTCCAACAGGTTCCTTCTAGAATATTTATTAAAATATTTGAAACAACCCCAAACTCTCACTTCTAGAATGTGAGGATAGCATCACAATTACCCAGATCACTTTTTGCCATACACCTTAGCTAAGAACCCTTTTGTTCCTAAATAAATATATTGATCTTTTCAATGTGCTTCAATGTGGACCTTGAAAGTTACACAGCCAAGGTCTGAGTTTGCTCTGGGTCATCCCAAACTATTCCCACATTTCCAAATCCCTCAGGGAGCTGCACTTTCAGCTTCTCTTAGGTTACAAACGCAGGATGAGGCTGGGTGTGGATTCTATTGGCAGCTGTGGGACAGTTTCCTTTATCTCTCCTGTCAATGGGCTCTGAGTCTCCCTGCAGGGCTGAGAAAACTCCATCATCCCACGGGGAGATGCTGCAGCCAGGGGAGGAGCCCAGCATTCCTACATGGAAATAACCTGAGCTTTGGGACAGCACAGGCAGCCTCGGGCACTGCATTCCCAGAGGAAAATCAGACCCTTCTCCATCACCACTGGACCTTTAGAGGAAAACTCCACCCTTCTCCAGGATCCTGCTCCACCAGAACCACATCTGTCACTGCAGGACTGCAGCCACCATTTCATGGGACAGCTCCCAACCCCCTGACTGACTGACATGGCTCAGCTTGTGTTCTGACTCTGTCAGTGGTTTTTTTTCTGTACTACTGCATTTTTATCTTAATTTTCCTAGCAAAGAACTGCTATTCCTATCCTCATACATTTGCCTGAGAGCCTTTAATTTCAAAACTATAATAATTCAGACAGAGGGGTTTACATTTTCCATTCTAAGGGAGTCTCCTGCCTTCCTTAGACCCCTGTCTTTCAAACCAAGCCACCCCAACTGCTGCACAGCTCTCCTTGGTAGATTTCAGTGTTGAGAGCCCTGTAAAAGTCTCATTCCCACTTTAACAGAACTCACTTTTTCTTGTAGGTTTTCTCGTACGTGGGATGTATTAAATCGTCATCCTCTGGTTCTTCTGGCACATTACAATTCCTGAGGGGAGCAAAGAAAAAAAATCCAGAAGAGAAGGAGATGAACACCCCTGGTGCTGCAAGTGATGATCACAAGGACTGGAAGGATTCCTGGCCGTGTCCTTACCGGAACTGGGGGTCAGGGTTCAGGGAGCAGTACCACTTCTCCGGCAGGTGCTCGATTCCGTCCGGGAGCTTCCGCCACTTGAGGCACGCGTCACACTGCACCCACGTCTGGTCGGGCTGTTTCCTGGGGAAAAGCACCATAAATCAGGGTCTGCACATCAGCAGAGAGTGTTCTCCCAGCTCAGAGAGCAGTGGCAGGGTGCTCAGTTCTCTGCTGTCACAGTGGCACTCACTGGATCTCCTCGACGGGCAGAGCTAAGGGATATTCCTCGTTTTTCTTGGTTTTCATCTCGTTCCAGTAATCGTTGAGCTTTTCTCCCAGGGCTGCTATCGTGAGTCTACAAAGAAAAGAATTTAAAACCACCTAGAATAATCTAATTCCAGCACAGAAAGAACCTTTATAAACTCCAGTGACAGAATAAGTGCATGAACCACTTTAATATTTCTAATTGCATAAGAGTGGGGAAAAAAACCTTTTCTAAAAGCTTTTCCTTTTTTATTTTATAAACCTGTAGAAATAAGGAATTGTATAAATAACGTTTTTCAGTAAAGGAATTCCTGGAAATACGAGTCAGAGCACAAAGACTGAAATCAAGAGTGCTGTTGATGGACAGAGCAAACCCTGCAAGGGTTTCACCAGTTCAGAAGAAATGAACCAAAGAAATAAAAAAGGACAAAACCAATCCAGCCCCTCCCCCTGGTTTTGGCTGGTGCAGGTTCACAGCTATTCTCAGCTGATCTCCAACTTCCCAACAACCATTTGATCACCTGAGTGTGATAAAACCTCTGCACTCTGACAAAAGGAGCGGGTCAGTCTCACCCAGGGTAATTTTCAGTTTTGTTTCCGGCTCAGGGCTCAAGGTGCAGCTGGCACAGCCAGGAGGGAGAGGTGAGGAACAGCAACAAAGCCCTCAGGTGAGCTGGAGGTGAGGACAGCCCCTGCCAGGCTGAGGAATTCCCCTCTGGGCAATCCAGGGATGAGTCACCAGGCCCAGCACCTGCCAGCAGTGTTTGTGCAGTGACCTTGTGTGACCCAGGTCACCCCTGAAGCCAGGCAGGGATTGCTGAGCCAGGGGCACCAGGAGGGCACAAATGAGCAGTGAGCTGTGCCTGGTACCACATCCCCTTTTCTGGGGAAGGAAGAAGTGCAGGGCACCTTTCCAGCAGGTTCAAAACTTCCCAGCCCGAAACAAAACCATCTTGTGAAAGCTTGAAGTGCTCCTGGAAGAAAAAAGCTTTCCCAGAAGATGTTTCCAGTGTGGTAACACTGTGCCCACCCACAAACCAAACCCAAGGGATTGAGGAAATTCCCCTTTCATGTGAAGTATTCAAAAAAAACCCAACAAGTGGAAATAAATCCCTGCTCACTGAGCCTGCCAAGGGCATTCCCAATTTCTGCCCCTCTGCCAAGGGAGCTGTTGGTGCCACACACAGGAAATGGTTCAGGATCACCAGCGTTTGCAATCAATTCCCAAAATTTCCACATTAAAAGCACTGCTGGGCACATGGAAAATGCCTCCTCCTGAACTGCCACAAAAGAATATCCAGGAAAAAAACATGGGAACAAGAAAGTGTGGATATTGTGGGAAAATATTTATAAGGAAAGAGATAAAGAGGGGGTAGACAAAAAAAGGGTCTAAAAGGAGCTGTTTGCATTTAAACCAGGCTTGACCAGAAACTCTTATTCTTCCTACTAAAAGAAGCAGCTTTATCAAGTATTTCCCTGGAAATGGTAATGTGGGATGGAAAATGCAGATGAAAATACCTGTATTCATTGGTGTAGTCAAAATCTTGTTTGTTGTGAGTTGGTTTTAGGAAGTTGCATTCAATGATCCCAACAACACCCACACCCATGTTGTTTGCCTGCAAGGAATTAAAGTTTATCAGGGAAACCAAAACAAAATTCATGCCAATGTTCCAAGAGTTTGCTACAGGTAATGATTAACTGTATCTACAATGGGTAAAAAGGATTTTCTGGCTTATGACTTCTCTCCAAGAAGAGAATCTTGATATAAACTCCTTAAAAAACAAATCCTCTGTTCCACCCCTCTTTTTGTCGTGGAAGATGTGCTCAGATTCATATTTTTCTATCAAACAGCCTCAAAACCAAACAACTTTATACAAATTTTAACTGCTGCACACAGCAAAAATAGTAATTTTATAAAGTACACATCAATATTTTTCTTTCCATCCATATTCTTTTTTAAAATCAGTATTTGAATGAAATATGTCAAGATCTTAACATATTTTGAAGCCTCAATTCCTTACCTTTAATTGACAGCCAACTCTTTCATAAGCTTTGATGAGCCTGTTTTTGTGATACATCATTATTCCATAATGATCTTTGTTTCTGCAGTTAAATCCAAAAGTAATTCTGACTGTTTTGGCCTTTGAGCAGATATTAAGGAAAACCAGGGTGAATCTCACAGAGCACAAAAAATATGAGTGGGTCTTGGAGCTTTTTCTTATATTGGGATAATTCCTTCAGTTAAAAAAACAAGAAAAAAATCCAAAAAAATAACCCAAATTTTATCAATATAACTGCAACAGAATGCAGTCACGGAACTGAGCTCTGCAATGGAAATAGTAAAGGATACATTGAGAAATTTGGGTCTGTAAATATCCCTCTCGATGAAGGCCAAACTTTTGGAAACCAGCTGTGTTTTCACTTTCTGTCCTCTCAGGATGATTTGCATGGTTGGTTTCAGGTACAAAATACTGCAGTAAGCCTATAAAACACACATGATATTAAAAATTAAAACATTTGCACCCTCCAGCTTGAAAAATAAACCAAATTTTCAAAATGCAACACGTACTCGTAGCGAGTAATCACTTTCTGGAACAATCTGGTCCAGTCTCTCCTGTTTTTTGTAGCCTCTTTTTCCTGTTTCATCCAAATCTTCTGGAATTCTGATGTCATATTTGTCCTTGTCAAAGTCAAATTCTGGTTTGTTGTTTTTATCTCTAAAAAGAAAGGAAAACGTATTAATTATAAGGGAAAAAAGCAAATACAAGAGGAGGCGTTGTGGTGGAGCCAAGAAAATGGGAAAAAAAGGGGAGTTCCTCAGAGATTTGCTAAAATCCCATTTTCTTAACTGCACACAGCTTGTTCCACTTATTCCACACACAGTCCCAATCCTTCCATGTTTGCACACACTGAAAGAAAATGTGAAATTAATGAGAGGTAAGAGAGTGGGTTTCTCTTACTTTCTGAGATTCCAAATGATAATCCTGGTGCCTTTTTTCCCTATGATGGCATCCAGCTCTGCCAGTAATTTCTCCTCAGTGGAGAACAAGGAATGTGTCAGGATGGCCTTGAGGCTGTTCTTGGATTCTGCTGGATCACTGATCTGCCGTGGGCACTGGGTTAAGGAGAAGGACTTGGGAGTAAAAAATTTCACAAAACGAGGAAATTTCTGGACTCACTTCTCATTCCACATCTCAGAACTCCAACAAAGTTACAATTTCAACCAATTACAGCATCTCAGAGAATTTCCTGGCTTATAACTCGTCTCCAAGGAGGGAATCTTGACATAAACATCCTTCAAAGCAGCCAAGGGTTTCCCCTGGGTGATGTTACCCCCCAGATTTAGGAAAGGATTTTACCCCCCAAAAATTCCTCTGGGTGAGGATACCCCCCCAGATTTAGGAAAGGATTTTAGCCCTCAAATTTAGGAAAGGATTTTCTCTGGGTGACACTACCCCCCAAATTTAGGAAAAGATTTCCTCTGGTGAGGTTACTTCTCAAATTTAGGAAAGGATCTCCTAAGGGTGATGTTATCCCCCAAATATGGGAAACGATTTCCTTAGGGTGACATCGCCCCTCAGCTTCAGGAGAGGATTTCCCCCTCCCTCAGCTTCAGGAGAGGATTTCCCCCCCCTCACGTTCAGGAAAGCATTTCCCCCCCCTCACGT
>VXBU01007102.1:376814-393245 GCA_013400315.1 Bombycilla garrulus
AATAGTTATTTAAAATTTAAATGATTTTAATAGTCCCATTCAGACTCCAATCCACCCCAGGTTTTTCAGGCAGCACAAGAGGAATGCACACATTTACACGAAGGAGTTATTTATTTATTAANAAGCATATCACCATTTTAGCTGCTAGAAAAATCCTAAATTATGATTTATTAGTAGCAGAAATATGAAAGTGCAATGGTAAAATGTCCTGTTGGCTCCTCCTTATCCCAGAGAATTAATTAATTATTTTTAAAGAAATCTCTCAAAGTCTCCTCCCTGTCCCAGAGAATTAAATAAATTAATTAATTTTAAAGAAGTCAAATGGCAGCTCTTACTTTGCTGGTTCCTCTTCCTCAGTTAAATCTTCCTCCAGCTGTAGAAATGTCTGGATCTTTAAAGAAATAATTACAGAGATACAGAAATGTTCATACAACTCAATCCCAACTAAAAATGATGATTTACATTGAAAAGGAACCTTTATGACTTGTAACCAATTAATAATTCAATGATCAAACCACCTAAATTTATCAAAAGGAATTTCCTCATGACAATTCAACTTTTTCCCCCCAAATATTCACATTAATGTAAAACTGTGGAAACGTTTCCAAGCAGAGAAGAGGAAAAAGGTAAACTGGGAAAAATCACAGGCTGATTTTTTTTTTTTAATGACACTTCAAAATTTCTTTCTTACCAGTTCTGTGACCATGATGGGCCACAGGGAGGTGAGATGCTGAGGGGAAATCCTCAACAAAAGGACTCTGAAGAAGAGAAACATCTGGGCAGCCACCAGAGAAGTCTGGCCCACACGCAGGTTCTCAGTCAGGCGTTCTGGAGGAAGCAGAAAAAAGGGAAAAAGCAAAATAAAAGCAAAGTTTTCCTGAATTTTTGCTGTTTGGGGAATTGAAGTGTGGAATCATGGAATGGTTTGGGTTGTAAGGGATATTAAAGATTATCCAGTGCATCCCTACCTGCGGAACCACAGTTTCTCTCTGCTCCTGCCATTTTCCTGCCTTTTTCCCTGCCTGATCTTTCTGACTTCTGCTTTCTCTTCTTTCTCCATTCTCTGTTCCCATTCCAATGGCTCTGAGCTGTGTTTGGGCTGTGTTTCCCCAGGAGCTCAGCCTGTTGTTGTTTGAGCTCTGTGACGGCAGTTTCTGCTCAGCTCTGGGGATTTCTTCACCAGGGATTTTGGGTTTTACTCAAATCTCCCCTTTCTGTGCCTCTGTGGGGATTCTCCCTCCTGGAATTTTGGGTTTTACTCAAATCTCCCCTTTCTCTGCCTGCCAGGGAATGGGGATGGGGCAGCAGAGCATGGGCAGGTCCCAGGATCCAGCAGGAAGCAGGAGAAGCATCATCTCTCCTTCTCCCCTTCCTAGTTTTTCTCACAACTATGGGAAAATGGATGATATCCAATGGAGACACAGGGCATGGAATCCTGGAATGGTTTGGGTTGGAAAGGAACTTAAATCCCATCCAGTGCCACCCCTGCCATGGGCAGGAACACCCTCCACTGTCCCAGAGTGTCCCAGCCCCAATGTGCAGCCTGGCCTTGGGCACTGCCAGGCATCCAGGGGCAGCCACAGCTGCTCTGGACAAAGGGATTTGTGTTGCAGCTGAAGGGAAGGGCAGGGATGTGATGCCTTAAGTTTGAGCTTTTCTATTTTTTTCAGGCTCTGTGCTGGTTTAATGTGCAGTTCTGGGTTTCATATTCAGGGTTGCTGAGCTCTCTGCACAGAGCAGGGACACAAAACAATTCCTTTCCAGCTGGGACCAAGGACAAATTGGAGGCCCAAGAGTGGAAACAGCCGTGAAGGAAGAGAGGGAACAAGGAGGATGGAGCTTCATCCCCTGGAGCTGGAATTGGACAATGAACTCCAATCTGCTGATGGACCCAAACCTATCCAAGTGTGACAGTGCCCTATAAAATGGCCTCCCCCCTCATGACCGGCGGCCATTTTGTGCCCATTTGTGGGTTTGACTTGGGTGCAGCCCCAAGGGGTTCCTGCACTGCCCAAGCTGGATCCTTTCCATAAATCCCTTTTATCCTTTTATTCCACCCAGTCTCTGTTTCCAGCTCAGCCTTCCCAGGCACCAGCTGCAGCCTCACCTTGGATCAGGGGCAGGTACAGGTGGTACTGGTCGATCTCTCCGCTGAAGACGGCGAACGCCTGGCGTTTCAGCAGCATGGCCTTCTGCTCAGAGCTGGGGTACAGCTTCAGGGCACTGCTCTGCATGGCTGCAAAACACACAACACTGCAATCAATGAATCCTTTAAAAGATGAAAATCCTTGTTTGGATCGTGCCTAGTTGAGTGCAGCGCTGGCTGTTGCTACAAAAATCTGTCATAAATGTTGTCTTTTGGTATTAACAAATTATTACATCACTCATTTGTCAATATTTAAATATAAGCAGCTCCAAAACCTTCCCAAGTGTGTGCAGGTGGAAAATAATCTCCACCTTTCTCCTTTTTCAATTTTCCAAGTTAAGGAATCGCCTAAAGAGTATGGTGAAATCCTTGTATACCAATTACTCTCCCAAATCCCCCAAATTTCATTTATCTGAATATCACCACTCCTAAAAGGAGCTGATGAAAGGCAAAATGAAACCTTGAGGAAATTATCCACCCCACAGAATAATCCCTGTGTCCTGAAATCTTCTATAAAAAAAAAACCAAACAAAAAAAACCCCAACTCTCTCTGGGTCACCATTCGTGAATTTGTTTTGTGTAATAAAATTTGTCGTGTGTTGTAAATGTTCAATTATGCTTTTGGAAAGGCTGAAAAAGAGGTTAAAGCTGCTTGAGGTCAATTTAAGGGGTCCTATCTCAGCCTTTCCCCCAGGATTTGTTCTTCCACACTCCCCTCAAGCCTGAATTAGAGGTCACAGCACATCAATTGAAGGTTTGCTGCTCTGCTCATGGCAGCACCTGCAGAGGTTGCCAAAGTTTCCTCATGGGAAAGCTCACACTTGGACAACTCAGAGCAAAATGTGAATGTGGGAACCCAACAGATTCACCTCTACAGCAAAACCTCCTCTGGTGTGTTTTGGACATGACTGAAATCCAGATTTAACTCACCTTTAGGTGAGAGTGAAGATCCCAGAATGGTCAATTTTGCACAATCAGCACTTTATGGATAATTTAGTCAATAAAAATGCACCCAAATGGTTCAAATGCAAATAGATTTCAAATTGAGGTAGAAATAAGTGATCAGCAGCTAATACTTACTCATCAAATCCTTAAACATGGTTTTCTCATGTGTGAGGAGATGATCAATGATGGATCTCCAGCTGCAGGAGAGAAAGAAGGAATTATATACCCAGGGAAAGCTGTGGTGTGGATTCACCTCAGAAATTATTTGGGTCAAACTTTTCATACAAGGAAACAGTTTCCAGGTAGGATTTGTGTGCAGACTCTTGTCTGGAACACAATTAGTGGTGAGACCCATTTTTAACATTATCCCATTCCATAAGAAAGATCTAAATGGAATTTTCTTCCCAATATTACTCTTCTGCTTTAAAGCCTTTCCTTGCAAATTGAAATTACAAGCTTGGAGCGCTGCAATTCCATGTCTTACTGAGTGCAGGAAGTGTCCATCTGGAAAAAAGATGGATCCATGTACAATTCCAGCACTTCTTTTTTCCAGGCTCTCTTGGTGTAGGCGTATCCACTCAGGGAGCTGAGCAGCTGAGCACCAGCACGGAAACTGGGAATGTTGTAGGCACTGGGGGAGAGGACAAAAATAATCAATATGGGCTTTTTTTTAAAGTTCAAGAATAGATTCCAACTCACAAAAGGGTTGAATGAGATCTTTAGGAAAGAATTGTTCCCTGGGAGGGCAGGGAGGGGCTGGGATGGAATTCCCAGAGCAGCTGGGGCTGCCCCTGGGTCCCTGGAAGTGTCCAAGGCCTCCACTCTGGGATAGTGGGAGGGGTGGCACTGGATGGGATTTAAGTTCCTTTCCAACCCAAACCATTCCAGGATTCCATGCCCTGTGTCTCCATTGGATATCATCCATCTTTCCCATATTTGTGAGAAAAACTAGGAAGGGGAAAGGGAGAGATGATGCTTCTCCTGCTTCCTGCTGGATCCTGGGACCTGCCCATGCTCTGCTGCTCCATCCCCATTCCCTGGCAGGCAGGCAAAGGGGAGATTTGAGTAAAACCCAAAATTCCGGGAGGGAGAATCACCACAGAGGCACAGAAAGGGGAGATTTGAGTAAAACCCAAAATCCCTGGTGAAGAAATCCCCAGAGCTGAGCAGAAACTGCCGTCACAGAGCTCAAACAACAACAGGCTGAGCTCCTGGGGAAACACAGCCAAAACACAGCTCAGAGCCATTGGAATAGGAACAGAGAATGGAGAAAGAAGAGAAAGCAGAAGTCAGAAAGATCAGGCAGGGAAAATGGCAGGAAAATGGCAGGAGCAGAGAGAGGCTCACCTGTGGTTCCGCAGGTAGGGGAACACGAAGTAGAGCAGGCGGGAGATGAGGGGCACGGCCTTCTCCTTCTCATCACTGCGGTACACCACGTCCAGCAGGGAGGCCAGCACCTGCAACACACACAGAAAAGCTCCTCAGACCCACAGCTGGCACTGCTGCAAGAGGGAAAACCTACAGCAAAAATCCTCAGAGCCACAGCTGGCACTGCTGCAAGAGGGAAAACCTACAGCAAAAATCCTCAGAGCCACAGCTGGCACTGCTGCAAGAGGGAAAACCCACAGGAAAAATNACCTACAGCAAAAATCCTCAGAGCCACAGCTGGCACTGCTGCAAGAGGGAAAACCCACAGGAAAAATCCTCAGAGCCACAGCTGGCACTGCTGCAAGAGGGAAAAGCCTGCCACGTTTCAGGCTGGAGGTTTTGCAGTGGAATAGCTCCCAGATGCTTTACACTCCTGATAAAATAATTTTTGAGCCAGGTGTTATGAGCTCCCAGAGTTTATTAGTTTTGGGTTTGTCCTGCAATTCCCAATGGCATAAAGTAAGTGGGATTGGCATCTAAGGCAGGGTTGGAAACAGAAAAAGGTTTATTAATGACAAAAATAACAAATTAAAAGCTGTGCCGGAGCGAGGAAATCCTTGTCTCTGCTAAAACTCCCCAAAAATGCCACGAGGTTCTTTTGTTCAATGGTTTTAGTAGTTATTGCTCAGGTGGGACTTTTGGCATTGGTTCAACCAGACAGCCCCAGGTCTGAGGTGAAGTCCAGAAGGTTCTATGAGGTATTAGCATACATCCCAATTGGGAAAGAAAGTTCTGGCTTTTCACCTTTTAAGGGAGACAAGAAGAACTCAAATCCCTTCCCAGTCTGGCCACCCCATCATTGGGTGTGCACTGCAACACACTCCTGTTTAATTTAGTAGGAAAATCCTCCTCAGATTCATAACCCCAAAAACCCCACAGAGGAGAGGGCCCCACTGACCTCTGCAAGGAGAGAAAGGGCTTGGACACTGTAGATTGAAGGAGCAGAGGCAGAAACCATTGAAGATGGTGCCACTGATGTATCTAAAAGAGGCAAAATAATCAAGTTTTCTCTAAAGGCAGGTTTAAATGTTGCTGTTTCCTAATTTGCTGCCCAAACAGAACACTAATTTGCAAATTGGTGTTACACTGAAATATAAAATCATGCAAACCACACATCATCAGCCCCCAGGAAAGCCACATTACCATTGACATCCTCCACGTTGAATTCATCTGGTAAAACCTGAGGCTGAGCTTTCACTTCCAAGTTCCTGCTCAGCCAACTGGTCTGTTCCAGGGAAGAACCAGCAATGGTCCCCACAGCCTCCAGGATCTTTTGGGTCACCTCCTGTAAGGTAACCAAAGTGACATCAGATTTTTAATTGGTTTATTAAACACCCAGGGAAATGAGGAGCTGCAATGAAACCAAATCCCATCCAGCCAAAGCAAAGCAGAGGCTGTAAAATGACAACATTTTCTGTCATTGTTGGCATTTTGCTGGCAAAACTCTGAAGGAGAACGGGAGATTGAATTTCTCTGTTGGCACATGAAAGTCCAGTATCCAAAACCCAAAACCAGGTGAGCAGTGTTCAAAGTGTCCTGGTGAAATAAGGCAGAACAGGAGGAATATCTGCTCTGCTCCTTTCTTTACACAGCTGAGCTCAGAGCCATTCTCATTGCCAAACCCAGCTGGGAGCTCCAAGGATTAATTAATTTTCCTAGACAGCTTGGAGATTTCAATATTCACACACAGGAGGCGAACTCATGACATCCCACTTGTGTTACAAGCTCAGTTCCGAGAAAAATCGTAATAGCGTACAGCTTGGAAAAGGTTTTCAGCATTTGGGACAAAATTCTGTTTGTCTCCCATGTTTGAGTCTGCCCCGTTCACCAGGCCTCAGCCAAAATGTGTGGATGCACACCCAGGCATTCCCAAAAGCACAGGAATTCAGATCCAAAGAACAGATCAGGATCTCCACTTTTCCTTACATGAACACTGCCAGGTTTAGGAGCTAAAAGGTGAATTTGAACCCCCTGTACCTGCAGGTCTTTCTGGTCCTTTTTGTTTTCCAGCGTGGGTGTCCTTGTCACATAGTCATTCAGGGTGCTGTGGGGAGATCAGAGCACTCTCAGTTAGAAACTGCACAGTGTAAAACCTGAACTGATGGCTGGAAAGGCTGAGCTGGAAACAGAGACTCGGTGGAATAA
The DNA here is from genome assembly GCA_013400315.1 of Bombycilla garrulus. Classification (NCBI taxonomy): domain Eukaryota; kingdom Metazoa; phylum Chordata; class Aves; order Passeriformes; family Bombycillidae; genus Bombycilla; species Bombycilla garrulus. Next base: position 383,479 of record VXBU01007102.1, read on the forward strand.
AAGGGATTTATTGGAAGGATCCAGCTTGGGCAGTGCAGGAACCCCTTGGTGCTGCACCCAAGTCAAACCCACAAATGGGCACAAAACGGCCACCGGTCATGAGGGGGGAGGCCATTTTATAGGGCACTGTCACACTTGGATAGGTTTGGGTCCATCAGCACATTGGAGTTCATTGTCCAATTCCAGCTCCAGGGGATGAAGCTCCATCCTCCTTGTTCCCTCTCTTCCTTCACTGCTGTTTCCACTCTTGGGCCTCCAATTTGTCCTTGGTCCCAGCTGGAAAGGAATTGTTTTGTGTCCCTGCTCTGTGCAGAGAGCTCAGCAACCCTGAATATGAAACCCAGAACTGCACATTAAACCAGCACAGAGTCTGGAAAATAGAAAAGCTAAAACTTAAGGCATCACAATGAAAGTTCTCCTCTCTCATGCAGTACCTGAGGAGAAGGAAGTGGCCAGGAGGAGCCAAGTTCAGCTGCACAGACTCTCTGAGGAGCCCTAATAATGGCTGGAAGTTCTCCTGCAGGGCTGGGACCGGGAGTCTGCCAAAAAAAATGAAACCAATGCACACCTGAGTGAAGGGAGAGTTAAGGAAAGAACAAAAAAACAACAAATAAGAGGAACTTGGTGGCCTAAAAGCCACAGGATTAGTCCTGCCCTTCCTGTCAGTGTCACAGCCCTGGCACTCTGTGCCTGTGTGTCAACAGCCAAGGGACAGCACATTTCCTGCACAGAACTGTTCTGGGACATGAAGATGAAAGGAAAGCAGAAATGGCAATCCTGGATGTTCCCTCACTGGAGTCAAACAGAAAATTCTCTTTTAGAAGGACTGATTTACCTCTGAATGAAAGCATAACTGAACTGCAGCATTGGGATATCCACCAGAGAAGATTTCTGAAAAAGAAAAGAAAACCTGCACTTATTTGCCCATCAGAAGGAAAAAGAAAATCCAAGCTGGATTCCTTGGACACTTCCAGGGATCCAATTCTCTGGGAATTCCATCCCAGCCCCTCCCCACCCTCACAGGGAAGGTTTTATTCCCAAAATACCATCTAACCCTGCTCTCTGATAGTTTAAAACCATTCCCCTTGTACCATCACCATCTACCTGATATATTTTAAAGAATCTACTTATTGGAGATCAAACACAATCTGGAAGCCAAAACTTATTGAGGAGCAAAGGACAATCCCACATTTAAAAGCAAACCCTTCAAAGATCCATTGAAACAGATTCAGGCTGGAATACATTAAGAAAATGGAATTAAATCTTGCTGCTTACCTCTTCCCCCTTGATTTGTGCTGGTTTCTTGACCACCTCTTTGACCAGATATAATATGGTGTCAATTTTCAAAGTATTCAGGGCACAAATTAAGTCCACAAGAATAAGTTGGGATGCACTGGCCACTGGGGGAATCTGACAAAAGAAAACAAAGCAAAAGACACCTCCTTCAAAATGAAATGTAAATTACAGAGCTAAATCAAACACAGCCCTTGCCATTTAAAAATCTTGTCCCAACACCTCATGAAAACAACCGGGTTCTGCTTCAATGAAAACAGGAAAGGAAAAGAATGAATTATAAATTATAAATTCACGAGAGCTCTCATTTTCTCTGGAAATTGAGCTGATTCATGGGCTTTAAAATATAATTTCCCAGTTGCAATCCAGTATTGATTAAAAATGGCTTTTACTCTCAGATTTCAACCCACAATGTGGGTTTTATTTGATTATTTATTGAGGTTCAATTGTAGCCCTGATGCTTTTTCTAACTAAGAGGATTTCAGATTTTTCAGTCCTATTTAAAAACCACCAAATAATCTACAGAGTGGAGAACTGAGCATATAAATGTAACATTTGCTTTTATGTGGGAAATAAAAGGGTTCTTTTCTTTAGGTTCACCTTGGTTTTACTGTGGCTCCTGTGAGATTTCTTGCTGTTCCACACTGATGCAACTGCTGCCATCAGCTGGATTCCAAATTGTGCTGTCAAGGGATTCAGGAAATCCAATATTTTTGTTCTTAGCGTCTGTAAAGGAGGGAAAATAATTATCAACCTAAGGCAAAGACCATCTCCTAATTTATAAAATCTTATTTCTTTCCCCAGGATATACAGAAAATAAACAACAATTTTAAAACTCCATGTAAAATGCACTGGGGATGATGAGGAGATAAAAAAAAAAAAAATCAGCATTTTAAAAGAGCTCCTACTTTGGTTGCTTTAAAGTAGACTGAAGAGGAACCTTTAGTTGTCCCAAAGAAGTCAGTTGGTCTTTTTTGGGAGTCTTCCCTCTTGATGACACTCCAGAGGAGGCTCATGGTGTTCACAATTCTAGGCAGCTCCTCCAGGATGGCATTCCTGGCATTCCTCAGGTTGGCAGGTTCAGTTGAACAGGATGACTGGGAAAAAAAAAAACCCAAAATATCAATGTTGAAATAATTTCTTATGCACAAGAGCCTAAAAATTGTAGGGAACACATCAAAATGTTATCAACTCAAAAGAAAAGAAAAGAGTTTGTTAAGGACAGGGGACTGATATTTGCATCACCAAGATCTTCATGAACAATGACTTAAAATTCACTTTGCAGGCTTCAAATACAGAAAAATTAAGTTCAGTGCTTTCACTCTGAGTCAGTTCAGTTGTTTTGAGTGTACTGTGAGGACTCTCTGAGGTTATTTTCTTGTACAATTCACTGTTTATTTTCACCTGGAAGGAAAGGGGATGTGACTCTGCTGTTGGGGATTCCCACGTACCTTTCTTGTGGGATTGGGATGATCCAGAAGGCAGAAGTGCCCGATGGTTGTCAGCCCTTCCAGAAGGGTGAGGGGATAATCAGGAGTGACATTTTCTCTTTTCGAAGTGAAGCTTTGGAAGGAAAAAAAACAAAACCACCCAAACATGTTAATAAGCCAAGTGGTATTTCCTTGATTAAAAATTCCTGTTCCTTTTCTGTTGGAGCCCTGGTCAGTGAGAATTTTAGATTTTCTGTGCTGCCAGGCACTGATCCCCCAGGAGAACACTGCATTTGACCTGAGGCTGTGGAGAAGGCTTCCAAAATTAAATTACAGAACTGGGATTATAGGTATATAGTTTAAATAGAAGTGTGTGATATCACATGGGGGAAAACTTACAGTTGAAGGTTTTAGAATACAGTAATATATAGAAAGCAAGATGGAGGTTTTAGGGCAGAGGTTTGTCCTTCTTCTTCACCTTCTTCTTCCTAGATCTAGGTGACATTGTGTGATTGGATAGAAAAGTCCACATTGCGGGCCACAAGTAGTTAATTATTAAGTTAAAAGTAAAAATAATTTAAGTAGCATTTCTTAATTAGACAATTTACCCTTAAAAAGTCTTACAAGAGAGAGATGGGGCTCCATTTTTCATTTGTTAGCTTGAAGTGCTACAAAACTCACAGTTTCTGAAACTATAATATTGATAAGAACTAATAAACATCCAAATCCAAACAAGAAATACCATCTCACTCATTTAATCCCAACCCTAAAAAAAAAAGAAAAAGATAAGCCACAACACTACTGCATAGCTAAAACTGGAGTGAATATCAGGAATATCAAAATGAAAGGATCCATAAAACTGGGAGCTTTTACACTTGGATGGAAGGCAGAGGGAGCCAGGAAATATCACAGCTACTGCTTCTCTTTGCTCTTTCCTCCAGCTGCTGCAACAATCTTGTCTCCAGCTCAATCCAGGGACAGGTGCAGCAGGAATTAAGGATCAAACTCTGGATCAGTGCTGACTCAGGCAGTTCCTGCTCCGTGGAAGGGGGAATTTTGAGGATAACAAATCCCCCCATGGTGGCTCTTACCTGGCAGATGTCTTGGCAGACGTCTTCACAGCTTCATTTTCATACTGCTTGACAAGCTCATCCAGGTTTTTACAGATCTGCACCACAAAGGGGGCCACGGTCCAGCCTAAGGACTTCCCAAAATAGGGCAGGGAGCTGGTGACCAAGCCCACCCACGTGGGGTGCATGCCGTGGCCGTACTCGGGCTGGAGCCCCCGCACCACGGCAGACACAAACAAGCCCTGGGAAGTGATGGGGTGTGGGTACACGTACTGCATGGCCCCGATGGCCTGCTGGAAGTTCAGAGCCTGCTGCCACTCCTTGGACAGGTCGGGCTGCTTCTCCTGCTCCTCAGGGCTCTGGCCCAGGTGGTGCTCCAAGACAATCAACACCTGCAGCAGCTTCAGCAGCTCAATCTGGAGCGGGTGCTCGCTCCAGATCTGATCGTGGCCGAAATTGATCAGGCTCTCCTCGAAGAGCTCCTCCTCGGGAGGGCTGGGCCCCTCAGCCACCAGCAGCTCGTAGCGTTTGTGGCTGACGTACATGGAGGCCGACAGCGAGAGCAGCACGAACTCCTGCACTTTGCACCTTGCCAGCAGGTCCCTGATGAACTCCACGTTCCTGGGCTCGGCCGCCTTGGCCGCAGCGGCCAGCTGGGCCATCATCCTGATGAGCACCTCCACGCTCTTCACCTGCACGTCCCTGTTGCCCAGGAGGTCCCTGTGGCTGAGCTGCAGGCAGCAGGGGTAGTAGGAGCGCAGGAAGCTCAGGCACAGGTAGGTGAGCAGCTCGATCAGCACCGAGTGCGGACACACCGTGGGCGACTGAGGCTGCAGCTTCCCGTAAAAGCTCTGCCCTACCAGAGCCTCCTGGTGGCGAGCCAGGAGGTTGTAGATGAGGTTCAGGTGCGCCGTGGAGCTGGTGTCCATGCTGGTGGTGGCCACGGCCTCGATGAATTCCTTGGGGTTGGTTTTGAGCACGGCCTCCAGCACGGAGAAGGCGTAGAGCACCCGCCGGGAGTCGTAGGGCTGCAAATACAGCAGCATGTGCTTGAACAGAGCCTCTGCCAGCTCCCGCTTCTCCTTCTGCTGCTTCAGCAGCCTGCAGTGGGCGATTTCCTGCAGCTCCAGGTCCGCCTCCTCGTCGCTGGACAGAGACTCCGAGGCCTGGGTCCTCTCCGAGTCGGCCCTCGCGAGCTCGGGCCCCGCGCAGGGTTTGGAGCTGTCGGACAGGGAGGCGCTGAGGGAGCTCCCGAGCCCCGGGGCTCCTCTGCCCTCCTTGTCCTCGTTGCTCAGCTTCTGCAGCTCCAGGGAAGGGGACAAGGAGGAGGTGTTGTCACTGTCGTGGCCTGTACTGGTGTCTGCAGACTCGGTGTGCTCGCTGTTGTCCTGCTCGCCCTCCGCGTCCTGGTAAGATCCGTCGTTTTCGTGCTCGGTTTTGAGCTCTGCCTTCTCGGGATCGTTTTCCACTTCTGCCCAAATTGCTTCTCTGTCCACAGTGGTGAACTGGCTCAAGGGAAGGTTTTCCTCAGAATTGCTCTCAGAGATGCCAGACTCTTTCAGAGAGGCCTTTTTCTTGCAAAGCCAATCACGGACGTAGTCTGAAAAAAAGATTTTTTTCATTTAATTTCTATTTCACACATAAAATCATATCATAGTCTGGCTTGGAATGGACCTTTAAGGGTTGTTTAGTCAACACATCATGCTTTATGTTCAATAAATAATTTTTTAAAAAGCTTATTAAGCAACTTTGCACCAGTCTAGTATTAATTGTAATGGCTGGGGCTAAAAGAAATGGGCAAGAATTATTCTTAAGGCAAGATTTATTTCACTTTTAAAGTTGATAAAGAGCAGTGCAAAAAGAACAGGATCAAAACATGAAGCACTTTTAGGCTGAGACTCCCTAGGAGTGACAATTGTCTTTTTTTATGCTTCCTGAACATTAAATATTTGTGGAGATCAGGAGGGCAATAAGAATGGCAACAGAGGGATGGATTAATTAATTAATTAATTAATTAAAGAGTTAATGTTTTCCTTGATTAAATGCAGTGGAACAAAGAAGGAATAGATTAGCTCTGTGTTTCTATAGCAGCCCAGTGGATGCTGTAATTGTGTGACATTTATTTATCAACTGACACCAAAAAATGATGCTGAAAGCACAGCCTGGTAACAGGCATGGGACAGGTGACAGGAACTTCCTGTGCATGAAACTCCCAGAAACTTCTCCACTTCCTGCTCTGCTCCAGGAAGAAAAAAAAAATTTGATATTTGGGCCAAATCACAGAATTGCTGAAGCTGGAAAAGACCTCCAAGATCAGAGTCCAGCCATCCCCCAGCACCACCCCCAGGTTCAGCTCTGAGCCTGTCCCCAAGTGCCACATCCTCACAGTTTCCAACACTTCCAGGGAAGGTGACCGCAGCACTGCCCTGGGCAACCCCTTCCAATGCTTTACAACCCTTTCCATGAGGAAATTTTTCCTAATATCCACCCTGAGCCTCCCCTGGTGCAATTTGACGCCATTTCCTCTCCTCCTTTCCCTTGGGACACGGCAGCAGAGCCCGACCCCCCCTCAGTGCCCTCCTGGCAGGAGTTGTGCAGAGCCACAAGGTCCCCCTTGAGCCTCTTTTGCTCCAGGCTGAGCCTTCCCAGCTCCCTCAGGAATTCTCCAGCCCCTTCCCAGCTCCTCAGGGATTCTCCAGCCCCTTCCCAGCTCCTCAGGGATTCTCCAGCCCCTTCCCAGCTCCTCAGGGATTCTCCAGCCCCTTCCCAGCTCCTCAGGAATTCTCCAGCCCCTTCCCAGCTCCTCAGGAATTCTCCAGCCCCTTCCCAGCTCCGTTCCCTGCCCTGGACACGCTCCAGCCCCTCCAGGTCTCTCCTGCAGGAGCCAGAGCTGGACCCAGCCCTGGAGGGGCCTCTCAGTGCCAGCACAGAGGGACAATCCCTGCCCTGCTCCTGCTGGACACACAATTCCTCACCCAGCCCAGCTGCCAGTGGCCTCTTGCCCCCCCTGGGCACAATTTACTCCAATACCTATCCAAGCCTGAGGCCTCATGACCGGCGGCCATTTTGTGCCCATTTGTGGGTTTGACTTGGGTGCAGCCCCAAGGGGTTCCTGCACTGCCCAAGCTGGATCCTTTCAATAAATCCCTTTTATTCTCCCCATTCTCTGCTTCCAGCTCAGCCTTCCCAGGCACCAGACTGGTGTGTGAGCAGGCCCAGCTGTACCTGGGGAGCTGCTGTGTTTGATGTAGGTGATGGAGGTGCGCTGGGTGCGTGGGTGCAGCAGCAGCAGCAGCACAGGCTCCAGGATCCGCGCCACGTCGCTCAGGGACAGAGCCCGGATCAGCCAGCCCTGAGCCGCCGCCCCGATGGCCCCGTCCGAGCAGTTCAGGCTGTCCAGCACCACGAACAGCGACCTGAGGGACAGAGCAGGAATGCCTCAGGGTTTTTTAGCCTTTGTGTTTTACAGATCCTGTACTGCATGAGTGCTGAACTCGGCGAAAAACAGAATTCACGCTTTAGAATTTTTACAAAGTTTGATGCCTTAAGTTTTAGCTTTGGGTTTTTTTTTGGACTCTGTGCAGTTTAATGTGCAGTTCTGGGTTTCATATCCAGGGTTGCTGAGCTCTCTGCACAGAGCAGGGACACAAAACAATTCCTTTCCAGCTGGGACCAAGGACAAATTGGAGGCCCAAGAGTGGAAACAGCAGTGAAGGAAGAGAGGGAACAAGGAGGATGGAGCTTCATCCCCTGGAGCTGGAATTGGACAATGAACTCCAATGTGCTGATGGACCAAAACCTATCCAAGTGTGACAGTGCCCTATAAAATGGCCTCTCCCCTCATGACCGGTGGCCATTTTGTGCCCATTTGTGGGTTTGACTTGGGTGCAGCACCAAGGGGTTCCTGCACTGCCCAAGCTGGATCCTTTCAATAAATCCCTTTTATCTTTTATTCCACCCAGTTTCCAGCTCAGCCTTTCTAGGCAACAAGTTTAATAAGGGATAAAAGAAGGGACAAAAATATCCAGCACTGGGAGCTCTACAGAGAAGACACTATAGATTTGAAAGTTCTCCCTACAGAGAACTCCTCATCCCCTCAGAAAAAAGAATAAAGCAAGATATAAGTCATTATAAAAATGTAAATGGAAGTGGAAATACCTATCAAAGGAGCGATTGTGGGAAGTCACTCTGCTGCCTTGGATCTCTCTGGTCAGGTGCCACATGACAGAGAATCTGAACAGAGCTTCCAGCCTTGTCCCCTTGGCAAGGAAAAAAGGGACATTTAGGGAAGTTTCCAAGTTGGATGAAAATGGGAACACACTGGTATCCAGGTTATTGGTTGAAAGCTTTAAAAAGGTTTGCAAACTTCCACGTTGCAAAATTGCCAGGACCAAAAAATAATAGCAAAAACTGGTTAAAGTTTTAGTGTGGAAAATGTACTGTTAAAGAGCTGGGAAGGAAAAGAATTAATAACTGGCTCACTTAAAATATCAAATAATATAAAATTAAGCTAAAATAAAGTGATTTTACTTTGATAAATAAATAAATAATGATAAATAGTAAATAAAGTTATTTAAAGTGATTGGTGGAGCTGGGGCAGTGGGAAACACTGACAAAAAAAACCTACAGGATTTAGGTTTGAACTAAAAACTCCAGCTAATATCCACTGATAGACTGTGTATGCAGGGATGAAGTCCAGCACTAATCCCATGCTGAACAAATCCCAGGGAATTGTAAAAGCAGGGATAGAGCCTGGCAGAGTCTTGGAAAACACGGCAAGCACGGGAGTGAAGGCATGGAGAAGGGAAGAGCAGGGAATTTGGGAAGCACTGGAACAATTCCACAGTGCTGGAGGGGTTTCAGTGCATCCAGGACTCACTTTATCCCGGTCCAGCAGGGCCTGGCAGATGATGTCCTCACAGATATTTGCTGAGGGAGCCAGGCAGTGCAGTCTGTAGAACAATTCCACACAGGCAATGTGGTGCTCCCGAGTCTCCTTGTTCAGCTGATTCCACAGCACACAGGCAACTCTCTGGGAAAAAGAGCAAACAAATAAATAGAATTATATTCGTCACTATATTCATAAAATGAGCCATTTCCTTCCTGGCTTCCTGCTACCAGAAGGCATTCCCAAATTGCCTCAGAATCCCAGGATTCTAGAAATTCCAGGGTTAATGTAGTATTCCCAAATTGCCTCAGAATCCCAAGATGCCAGGAATTACAGGGTCAGTGTAGCATTTAGCATTCCCAAATTGCCTCAGAATGCCAGGATTCAAGGAATTAAAAGGTCAGTGTAGCATTCCCAAATTGCCTCAGAATCTCAGGATTCAAGGAATTAAAGGGTCATTGTAGCATTCCCAAATTGCCTCAGAATTCTATGAATTAGAGGGTCAGTGTAGCATTTAGCATTCCCAAATTGCCTCAGAATCCAAGGATTCTGTGAATTAGAGGGTCAGCGTAGCATTCATATTTGCCTCAGAATCCCAGGACTAAGAGAGTCATCGCAGCATTCCCAAACTGCCTCAGAATCCCAGGATTCTGTGAATTAAAGAAGGAAAAGAAAATGGACACCTGGTAGAAATCTGTTTTCTCTGAGATCATCCTCAGGACCGCAGGAGCAACGGGAGGAAGGGTGACCATCTGCAGCTTGCCAAGGAAAGGGTTGTGGCCAGACACTTTGTACCTCTTCATCCTGTCCTCAATCACCAGAGCCAGGGACTGGGAGTGGTTGATGACCTCCAGGAGGGTGAAGATGGACACGTTCTGCACGTAGCAGTCGCTGACGCAGCAGCAGATCGTCATCAGCGACCTCAGCCACAGCGGGAAGCTGGGATCACCTCCTGCTCCCAAGGGAAGGGACACAAAGGGGTCTGAGGTTACAAACGCAGGATGAGGCTGGGGTGTGGATTCTATTGCCAGCTGTGGGACAGTTTCCTTTATCTCTCCTGTCAATGGGCTCTGAGTCTCCCTGCAG
>VXBU01007103.1:0-116278 GCA_013400315.1 Bombycilla garrulus
TATATATAAAAATATATACACGCACTGTGGGGGTGTGTAACAGATCTATATTTTTATTTACAGTGCCATTCCCCAGTCTTCAGACCATGCATATGATCCTCTACAGGCTGAAAAACACTGATTTTACATTCCAATCTCAGCTCTTTCTCCTAGATTTCCATAACTTTAAATAGGTCAAATTATGCTGATAAGTGAGCCTCTAATATCTATGTACAGGTTGTTAAAGAATAAATGACTTTCAGAGTTTTTGCTGAGAACAAAATTAGTCAAAGAAATAACTAGACTTTGGCTGAAATTAATGTTCATTTACTTAGTTGAAAGCTATGAAAATCTTACAAACTCCTACTCCTCACCCTTTATAAATAAGACCATTATTCAACCAAAACACAATCTTGTACAAAACTGCTTCATTCACAAGACAGAAAAAAATTGAGAAAAAGAATTTGAGCTTCTTCCCCCTCAGTGGCTCAGAGTTCCTCCCATATAGTTCAAGGAGTTATGCTATGAAACAGTGTTGAAATATTGACTTTCGTAATTAATCAGTGACCTCTTGCCAGTGATACCTGGAAAGGATACAAAAGTCACATTTTCTTTCTCACTTTCTGGAAAATGAACTCTTCCATGTTTTTTAATATAATTACCTGAAACTATGGAATCTGACTCTCCTAACTTTTCAGAAATCTCTTAAAAAGCCAGTTTATCTTTTGAAGTGTCCTGGAGACCCATGCACAGGAGTACCTCACATAAACTTTGTTCCATTCAACTGGATGAATTTTAAATGTCATGCAGTAGTCACTTTGAGAACATAACAAAGAACCACTTTTGATTAAGTCAAATCTTCATGATCTTCAGCTTTGTAGTTAGTTTTCCCACCCTCTGGATCTTCCAACCATCTTCAGTGCTGCCTGGTCTTTTTTTTTAATCTTAAACTATGAAAAACCTATTATTGCTCCCATCACCTGTGATAGCGTTTGCTATTTTTGTCAGCTTCAGGGGGGAAATACTGACACCCCAGATATGAACCATGTTCTCTGCTTAGAGATCCATTTCTCCTACCTGGTGTACTGGGGACCTCCAGAAGATGATGTATTTGGGGAGGCACTGATCTCAACTGAACCATCGGCTCTGTTGCACTTTGTACTTGGTGCCTGAGAAGCTCAGTGCAGAGCAGCAGCAGCCACTGCAAGGGAACCTGTGGGAGTGCCCTGTGCCGTGGGCTGGGGGTGATATCACAGAGATAACCTCACAGCTCGTCAGGAGGAGTTACGTGATTCTGTTTGCTGCTCGAAATAAAAGTGCTACAGAACAGGAGAGAGGCAGGAGACTCTCTGCAGACAGGATCTGGGCAAAGTGCTGTGGGAAAATACACCTGAGCTGCACCCAGTGTTGGACAAAAACTAGGTTCTCAGACTCTGAAAATGTGTAAAAATTGCTCACTATCTATATTCCTCTCTCACTGGCTATCTTACTAAGCCATTTGTTGCCTGGTCTTTTAATTGAAATCCACAAAGAGCCCTGCTTTTCCAATATCATGCCCCTTCCCTTCTGCAGAACAGCAAGCTGGTCCAAGAGGCCCAAAACCTTACTGGAATACTTTTACCTTCACATACAAGGACAGCAAATACTCTAAAAGATCAGTTTGCTCCTCATACTAAAAGAATACTTCATTAATTGACATGACAAATACGGGCTGGGAAACCGCACCATTAATCAATAAGCATTGGAATGATAGATGCAAGTTGAAAGCTTTGCAACATGAATTGGCATTTATTTCATGGTTATGTTATTTGTCATCTGTTGTTCAGGCAGCAGTTCTTAGGGAGCCTCTGAACATATGTAAGTATGACTGCCAGCATGTCAGAGCGTCCCATGTCACAGCTGCCCTGTGAGATGTCCTGGGGGAAGAGGGTCCATGGTGTGAACGGTTCGAAGTGATGCCCGTACTTGTGCATTCATTTTCAGCATATATTGTAATATTGCAGTTTACAGGCACCTGGTTAAGTTGATTTATGGATTATATTAACTAGTTTTAAGTAAACTAAACCTTGCAGAATGGACTACTGTCCTAAAAACATTGCTACAAAGAAACCACAGCCTGAGAAGACTGATAATGTGAGCGCAAGTGAACGACAAAAAAATAGCAGAGTTGACACTACTTCTACTCCTAGTTCAACCTTCTTATTAGCCACTTTATGAGGTAAAAAACAGTCACAACCGGATCTGACAAGAACTAGGCCAAACATCTTTTGTAATTATTGAGATTATTTGAAATATGCATTTTCATCCAAGGTCTTAATGATAAAACTTGCCCTAAACATACACTGTGTCTTGAGATAGTATGAAGCCTCCACAATTAGCAAGGCAATTAAAAACTAGGCACTTAAACATGAATACAAACATCTTACTCCTGCAATACCCAGCATTTTCCAGGACCTAAAGACTGTTTAGCAGTAAGAGGTTTCTCACCTAAAAGTGAAAGAAAAAGAGCCACATGGCACTGGTGAAATGCTTGTTCCTCCTGCCCTGGTAAAAAACGACTGGAATAATGCAGGGAAAACGACATGGCAACAAACTTAAATGCATTCCTTAGTTAACAAGACTTTAAACCAGCAGATTCTTTGCAAAACTTTTGAACCACAGAGAAATTGTCTGGTTATCTTGTGGCAAACTGCTTTCACTTAGCTATCCAATTTGAGGATGAGTTACATACTTTAACAAAAAACCAAATGTTCCAAATTTGCTGACCTTTTTTAAGATGACAAATGGCTGTCAGCAGTATGCTACCTTGCAAATATATTGAAAAAAATAAAACACAATCTGTCCTTTCAAAGACAGGTGACATTTTAAGGATGACTATGAAAAGGTTTCCTGTTCTAAGAATAAATAAAATTATACAATTATTTCAAAATATTGTTTGTCATCCTAATTTCATCCTTTTTTTAGTTTCGATTTTTGTGTGCATTTAATAACACACACAATATATCAGTACAATAGTACATATATGTAGGAGTACAAGCAGAGGTATGGCTAAATAAATACAAATATATAGAGGCTGCAAACTGAAAGACTTTTTAATGATAAGGAGGTGAAATCAAAAAGCTTTGTAGATCACTACAGTAGTGTAGTGGCACATTATCCATAGCATGCTGTGGGATAGGGAGTGGTTCACAGAGTAAATGGAAATTGCAATTAAGAATACCAAAACCCAGAAAAAACTGGGGAATAGTACTTTGCAGACAGCCAGCAAAAAACAGTTGATTGAGCTGGTGAAGCAGCTGGCAAGGATCAACCTGTGACAGAGCTGATGAGGAAACAGGTTTAAAAGACAGTGCAGACTAACAGAGAAGAGAGAATAGCCTATCATAGGTGCTTTATGCACTTGCAATCACACATTCAAACATCAGCTGTGAAATGCAGCTAAAGCTGTGCTGCTGGTGATGAGATGCTGAAGTGCATTTCTCCTATGCTTATATGACACAATGGCTTTATCTCTGCATATAAACATTGCAGCTGCTGAAGGGGAAATAAAAGAAGCTTCTTTCTAAGCAGCCGGAATCATACTCTTAAAGTGTACCGTTGCCTCTTTGATAGGTCCTTGTGAGACAGCTGAGAAATGATGACAGAGCTGAAAATACTTCCTTGTAAACTGCAGAATTTCATCACTAAGTCTATCAATCAAAGTTCCATTTGTCATCCATCCTACACGTGTAGTAATACTCATTACCAGAGGTGGGAAGCTGCCACACTCCTACTTCGCAGCTAATCCTTGTTGTAAAGAACCACAACAGCTATTTACACCCAACTGATCCCCTTACCACAAGAGATGCACCTTGATTCACCATTCCCTCAAAGACCTTAATCTTGTTTGACTAAAAGAGATGAAGGACTGAGTACCCTAAGAGAATGGAAGGTAGTACAATCAAGGACTGTTTGCAGGAATGATTTTCACAAGTTTTATCTGGATGCACCACTATCAATATCAGGAAGATGAGTGGGTTTTTTCCCCCATTTTGAATATTCTTTAAATACTCTCAGTTAGACACCAATCTTAGTTAAACCAGAGCAAATTCTGCATGCAGCGCATGCTTCATATAGCAGGAGGTATGAAACATGATTCAGAACTGGCCATATTTTTAAGTTAAACTTTTCTGTGTGGCAAAAAGTTGATTAAACCCAAAGCACACAACATGAAATAGGAATACAGTGAATTCAGAAGAAATATTGGAAATCTACCATAGTATTTATTATTCTGTTTGAGGTTGCTAAGAGCAACAAATAGAAAATCTAAATACTGTATTCATGGTAATGTAAATTGAAAATAGCTAAACACAGTAATTAAATGGATAGCCTCTCCCTTCCCACTGAAGCAGTAAAGGGCCTGTACTTCCATCAGCAGTAAAGGGCCTGTGACACATTAAAGAATCATCATTCCCTTCAGAAAGGTGTGGAAGCACCTCTAGCAACACAGCATGCTCTTTACTATCTCCTAATTCTTCTGGAGATGCAGCACTAAGCCAATCCTGTGACATACCTCTAGTTCGTTTCTTATTTCTCAAAGCATGGTCTGATCAACAGCACCAGATGATTCTTGTTGCAAAAAGGGCACGTGTAGTTCCACATGGTCCAGTTTTCTCCCTTTTACAAGTGTCCCCCCTTTGGTATCGTTAGGTATGGGGCATTCAAACACCAAAACAATATTAGCTTGCTCAATTCCACCTTTCAGCTCTATTCCACCTCTTATGAGATCCAACAGCTGATGAAATTAAATGAAAATGAAAGTATGTTACTGTGCTTGCACCTTTGATTCATTCCTTATGGTTAAATCTACTTTGTCTACTCCAAGCAATTTTCCTTCAGCATTTGCATTCTTCAGAGAAGCCAAGTGCAAATTGGCAGTATTTTCAGGTTTTTAGGAGATGGAGCTTTCTGAGGGATGACACCCTCACTCTTGGAAGAGGAAACAACACATCTCAAATATTGGACTCATGAGATTGACCGGTATCTACTGGACACACGGTTATCTCACCACTATATTCCCTTAACATTTTTCTTATCACACACCTCTGTGAACACCACAAAAGCTGATCAGTTGAATTATGTAAACTCTTTTCTTTTAAATGCCTAACAGTTATTTGAAGTGGCTCTAATAGTTAAAATTTCCCTGTTCGGTATTCAGCACATTAAAATTTCTGTTTCATGATTTGTTCATTAATGGCACTATAATAACTCAGCACCTCATCAGCTGCTCTAAACAAGCATTTTCTAAAACTAAATAATAAATAATTCATAAATATTTATAATTAATAAATTAGAGAGCAGAAAGATCAATTGTTGTGTATGCTGTATGAAAAGGACATTCCATTAAGGCATCAACGGTGCTGTTGCCTGGAATATTAATGAGGAGAGAGGAACTGTGTATTGGTGGAAATGTAATGCCTTCAATCCAGTCTTTTCTTGTATCAGACTCTGTCCCGGATTTTTACATTATTTATACTGATTCAAACCTATGTTTCTGCTTGATCTTGCCAGCTGACATTACAACTTCAGTCTAGCCCTCTGGCCAGCTTGGACACAGCATTTAGCCTACTTGCAGAACTCTGGGCAAAAGGTTTCTGTACTGTCTAATTACAAGTTAATATGTCTGAAATGGAGCTCCTCAACTCCCCTTTCCATGTCTTCACTTTTACCATCACAGAACACTTCCTACATTCTTTCCTATCACTTATAGGATTGTAGCAATCAAAAGAAAGTGTTGCTTCTATTCTTGCTGGCTATGCCTAAGTTGGGCTGCTTCCTTTCTATAACTCCTTTGGAAGTACTCCCCCAGCTTCCCTATGGACTACTATCAAAATTGCCTTTTCTGCTCAGTTAATACAATCCCCCCCTGCCAGTTTTCTATCTCACTTTTTTTTCTTTTTTTTTTTTTTGTCATGGGTAATATATAACAGTTTTTCAATAGACTGCAACACAACATGCAGTAATTCCAGCAAGAAGTGAAGAAAATTCCTTTAACTGAATTCAGAGAGATGATGATATTACTTCCAGGCACAGATGTACTGGGATACCAAAAGTAATATCTTTTATCTTGACAATCAAGTTTTGATGACAACATGTGGGCAAGTAGGTCAGGTGAAGCAGCAGTACAATGCCTGTAGCTTACATTTCCTTTCCCTTACGTCTCTCTCCCTTTCCACCCTTCTGTCCTCTCTGCAGTTAATGTGGAAGGAAAAAAAACCAACAAAACAACAACAACAAACCTGATGGATTACTTAATGCATTTCTGAAAGAATTAAGTAATTAAACTTAAGCAGAATAGAACAGTATTTTTCCAACTATCATTTTCAGACATTTTTCTGTTTTTCAAAACCTTGAAAACATCCACAGAAGTTAAGATATGACTCCAACACATGAGAAATCACGTGCCATCAGTCACTGCCATGGATTTTCTTTTGTCCTTGATTCTTCTGACTGATTGCACTAGACTTAACCTATTAAATATTTAATTGCTGTCTTTCTTGGCCTCTGTACATCTGTAACTCCCCTTAAAACCACCTAATTTTATGGTAAGATTAAGTCCCTATGACTGTTCATTTTCTCATTTATCACTTTTTAAAATGATGCGGTCTAAAAGCATTTTTTTAAAGCAAGATCCAGTGGTTCCATTTGCACCTTCTGTTTTTCCTTTAAAAGGACACAGGATGATGGCTGCTATATTCTTCCAGCTGACATCGGCACAAATAAAAACATAATGCATATTATTACAATTATCAAAAGACTAAAAGGGATAATCTCATGCAACAATCCATATTCTCTAAAAACAGCATAAATGTTTTAGATTATATCTTTTTGCAAGGCCTGAAAGAGCAGAGCAAAAGAGGGAAAATGAGAATCTCTTAGGATGTCTCCCTAAGAACAAGTGATGGAAAGATGCCAGCAACTGCTACACAGAAGAAAACCACAAATAGTCTCATAATAATTGCATGGCTGACAGTCTCTTCAAAGTACCTTGATTAGCATCTGTTCTGGCCCCAGTACTGAAATACCCACAGCACGAAGACACTACCAGCTGTCACCAGCACAGTTCTGAGAACAAGACTAAGAGACGTTCAACCTGTTCCTTAATCTCCTGAAAGGTAACATCACCTGCTTGATGGATGAAGGGGAAGCAGTAGACACAGTTTTTTCCTGGGATTTAGTCTAAGATCTTTGATACCATCCCTCAGAGCACCATTCCAGACAAGTTTCCCTGCTGTGGGATGAGCTGTGCACAGTTGCTGGGTTAGGAACTGGCTGAACAGCAGAGCTCGAAGGGCTGTGGTGGATGGGGCTGCATCTGCTGTTCCTCAGGGTTCAGCTCTAGGGACAGCTCTGTTCAATTTGTTTGTCAGCAATGTGGATGCAGGAGTTGAATGCAGCATTAACAAGTCTGTCAGTAACAAACTGGAATGTGTTTTCGACCCTCTTGAGGGATGAGAAGCCTTGCAGAGGGCTCTAGATAGATTTAAGAGCTGAACAATCGTTAATGGCATGAAACTGGACAAGTGCAAATACTGCATCCCACACCTAGGATGGAGAAAGGCCAGGCACAAGTATAAACTGGGAGAGGAAAGGGATCTGGGGTGCTGGTGTCAGTCAGCTGTGTGCCCTGGCAGTCAAGACAGCAAACCACGTCCTGGGGGGCACAGAAAGCAGCACAAACAGCCAGTCAAAGGAAGAGGTTGTGCTGCTCTATTCAGTGTTGGTGGCGTCCCACCTCAGTACTGTGCCTCACCATTTGAGAAAGGACGTTAAGGCCTTTGAAAATACCCAGAGGAGGGCGGAAACAAAGCTGGTGAAAGGACTGGAAGGCACATCAGGAAGTGGTCAGTTCGATCAGATCACTGTTGTAGGTCCCTTCCAACTGAAAATATTCTAGTCCATTCTAACTGGCATGGAAACATGGAGGAAAACAGCTTAATTGCAATATTTGCCTTGCCCATTCTACAGTTTATCTAATTCTGCAGTTCTGACAGGCTCAACTTGTCACCACCTCACATAAAGAATCAGACCTCCTCAAAGTTCATGTGGCTCAACTTTAGTAAAAGTAGTTTTTTAACATCTTGTCGACCAGTTGCAGGAAAGTGTAAACAAAGCTTCAAAATTCAAGCAAGACTGAGTTACCTTCCTGTTGAGATTACTGGAAGACAGAAAAACGACTACAATAATGGAAATAATTGTTTTGGTATTGTCTCCAATACCAGCAGAAGTCGGAGGACTACGGAAATAAAAGCTTCAGACTTTCTATTTTGCTTTATAAAAAAGGTAAAAAAATCCCTTAAATCATCCCCAAGCACCACTACCCTACATCACAAATGTGCCAAGAAAGCTGGCATTAACTGTTATTTCTCTGTATTCATGGCATAACTGTCATTCTGTACAACTGTTATTTTTTTTTATTTCTAGTTTCATTCACCATTAAATCTCCAATCGTGATTCACAAGATGCTAATCCTGGAGACAAATGACAAATTGGAAGCCAAAGAATTGATAAAGAATCAGCTCCAAAGCTAGTTTTCTTTAAACTTTTAACATCATGGAGAAATTAATTAAAACTCTTATATCAGTACTTACTGGTCTTTTGTTTGTTCAATATTCCTTTACAACCTGAGGAAATGAGCTCATCCTGGTTGTGTCATAGACATCTCTCTCCTTCTTTGCCACTCTTTTTTCATTTTGTCACAGTTGCAGTGGGCATCTGCATTTTTCTTATCTTTGCCATATCTACATTACATTTTAAAAGGCTTCAGGCTGCAAAGACAGATGATTCATTGGCAAAAACTTGTGCATTGCTCACTTTCTCTTCAGGAACATGTGCCTTTCAACAGTATTTTGAACAAAACAAACTATATAAATTACTTAATCCATGGGAAAAAAAATTGATCAAGGCAGCTAGATAGTAGTTATAGTTGGTAGTTTTTTCTTTAAAGTAGATTTTTTAATTCTCTTCAGGACATCATGAAAACAGATGGGGACTGTATTTCCTAGTCAAATGACAACAATTCCTGAGTGTTCTAAGAGATGCTTATTGAAAATGCAGGGACCAGAACATGCCATGCAATTGAACTCCTGCTCCTGAGACACAAGACCTCTTCCCAAAGAGGCAGACATCAAGCTGTCCCTGCCTGTGTGACACTCGGTTTTTGTTTGGGTTCCCCCACTCTCTTTTTCCTTTCACAGTTTTGAATAAAATTCTATCAATTTCCAGTTTACAAACACTGGGCTGAAACAACAAGAATATCCCGACTGTTTATGTACACAGCTCAATCCCTTCTATGGGCTGTAGTGAGAACAGTCCTGTCTCATGCAGTGCACAGCTAAAAAACTGAGCACAATCTCCTTTTGATCAGAGGCTGACATCTTTGGTGTGAAAGCATCAAAGAAATTCTGAGGGGCTCTACATAACAATCCATTAACATGGCGGTGACTGCACATTACTAAGGCCATCTTTATTGTGGGCTGATTGCGTCTTTCCACACATTAAAGTAACACACAAATTCAATTCCATAGCAGCAAGTTTGCACATTTATGAAATAAAGAGTTGGTACTAATACCCAAAGTTAAAAACATTCAGAAGTGCGTTGTGTTTACAGCAGCGTACATCCTCTTTCAGCATACCCTTCTCAGTATATAATCAAGATAAACTTCTTGCAACATCAAACGTGGCTTCTAATCCTATTCCAACACTTCCACCTTGCAGTGTGATGGATGGGAACCACTAAGGAGCAGTTTCACGGCACAGTGATGGGCCCAATGCTCACAGAAGCAAATGTCACCCAGAGGTTTCTATGACTTGGCTGGAGAAATCAGAGTGCACCTGCTTCAGCGTTAGTGAGTCCTGATCTGACTTGGTTTGACTCAAGTCTTCCACAGTCCTTCCCACCCACAGTTTCAACTACTCAATTTCATTATTTCTTTGCAGTTCAAATGATTCCATAACCCATTATAATACATTATAACTAGAAACAATTTTATCATACCAAAGCTTTTTGGTGATTTTTTGGTTTTTTTTTTTTTGTTTTTTTTTTTTTTTTTTTTTTTTTTTTTTTTTTTTTTTTTTTTTGTTTTTTTTTTTTTTTTTTTTTTTTTTTTTTTTTGTTTTGTTTTGTTTTGTTTTGTTTTTTTTTGACTAAATGTTGCATCGCACCAGAACACCACGACACTACAGCAGATTTATGGCAGGAATCCAGCCTTAGACAGAAGTGAAGCAGTATTTTCTGAAATCGATAGATTTTGCTTACTGCAAATATGTTGTTCCGTGCCTATGGACAAGAACAGCTTTTCATAGGCTTAGATAGTGAGGACCTCTGTTCATTTTTTACTGTTTAAAATAATAATAGACTTATAGCACAATAAAATGTATGTTACGTACAATAGGAGAAGATTACAAAGAAGATTATACACTGAAGCCAAAGGAAACACGGCAGTGCCACCGTGGTTGCCAATGAAAAAATAGAAAAATAGTGACCAGTTTCAGTGTTGGATAGCTCTGCAGAGAAGCTATTAGCATTATTTGTGGCAGCAATGTCAAAAAGACCAAGCAGAAGATCTAAGTTTCTTCTTTTTGTCTGGCCATCACCAATATCTGCCAATTTATCTCACACCCCATTCCCAACCAATTATCACCTCTTCTTGTCCTTACATACGGCAGGGATGGGACACTTCACACACAGTTCTAGGGCCTTACTGACAAACACACACCCATCATGCACGACAGGGTCCTTTTCAGGACTCTTAACAATTCAGATGCAACACTCAGATGCAGGTAGAGCCACAGAATGCAACGCTAGAGACTTCGATAATGAAATCCCACCGATCTATTGTAGAAATTCTGTGCAACCTGGTCACCCTTGCTATTTAATATGACATTTCACTGGAGATAAGAGAAGCAATTAGACTGTTGAGAATTGTGTTAACATCCCTCATAATTCAATATTGACCATCACCAGCACTACGATATGTGGTAAGACTGATAACTAATTTTGTGTGCAGTTCCTGTAATAAGGCAGAAAAGAAACAAAATGTGATTGGAGATGAAAGTGTTGTGGGATCAGTTGATGAAACAAACCAGTGTTTCACCAGATTGACCAGCTACATCTTTCTTTATTCCCTTCCAAAAAATAGTTCCAGTTTTGATAAAATACCATAGGCATATTCACAGACAATATAATTAATTGCTCTAATATCAACATGGAAAAACATATTCTAGTTGTTATTCCAGAAAAGCTCTCAAGAAAGGGATTTTGGACATTACAAATACACGAGAATGTGGGGGAAAAAATTTGCAAGCATAGTTAAGATATTTGAAGCCTCTAGTTCCAAATTATACACCCTTTATACAAGACTCTAATTAAGTCAAACCAAACAAAAAGCCTTGACCTGGACACTGCATCAATAAATATAGAACATCTGAATAATAAAAGTGCCAACAGGAACAAAAGAACAACCAAAGCTGATAAAAATATTCAGAAGGAACATAAACTTGAAAACTCAAACCATTTCAAGCAGCAATGTCAAGACGCAATAATAGGTTCAAAGTATTGACCCTGTAAATCACAAATTCTTAATAGTGAAAGGTTTTGAAACAGCGTGTGTAGTACAAGCAGTGGAACTTCCACTTAAGTATTTGAAAAAAAAGGTAAGCAAAAGACAAGTAGAATAAAAATACCTCTAAATTATTAATTTCTTTTGCAAAAGAAAGACAAAAAAATCTAAGAGTAATTTCTAGAGAAACTAGAAAACAACAGAATAAACAATTTGCTTAAGATTTGCCCGACATGTTTGTGGCAGTTTTGGACACAGAGATGACAAAAGAAGGACCGAGGAGGGAAGGATTGAGTTCTCTGAAGGTAAGGTACTCAGGCAGAGCAACACATCTGTGAAAGGCTTTCTACGGCCACCCTGTCCTTTAAAACTTCCTAAACATTTCTGCATTACTTGGGCTTTTGGTTTATACTCATGAAAAAGTGAGCAGCAACCCTTCTGCAGCTGGATCTTGTATACACACTTACTCACTGTGGCTTGTGTTGGAGCAAAATATTTACTCCAAACAGCTTGAGTGTATTACCTCCACCTGAAATAAATATGAAAATGAAAGCTAGAAAAGGGAACTGGCAATCAGGAACACATTAAACACCACAGACATATCCTTAACTGGGGCTTTGCATCATCCCCACAAGAGATAAGTTGATACTGACTTCAAAATTCTAGGAGTTGGGACTGTTTCTGTGCTATGGAATTGGTGTTACCTGGACTTGAATGGATAATAGTAATAATAATAACAATAACAATAATAGAGCTCACTGAAACCTCACAGGTGATTTTCTCAAATGTCATTTACTCTGGAGATTTTCTTCTCCTGTTTAATGCTTCTTTAGATGGGCTCTGTAATGCCCACAAAAGTTTAAAATTATTGACCTTCATGCAGCTGGTGACTCAAATTCTCAGAGCTTTCCTGTTCTTATGTGCTAGGAACAAAAGAATGCAGCTGTTGATTTCAGTGTTTCTGTTTCAGGAATAAGCTCTTTCAGGGATGTCTGTGTACATTTTTGTGGTTTAGTGATTAAATAACATTTACTGACAAAAGTTTAATAGAAGTGTAGCAATGCCTTGTATTTACAGATTGTATTTTGTTAAACATCTCAAAGCACTTTATGAATACTCATGACATGAGCCTCTTAATTGGATTTTGAAGGAGGTAGCAGGTCTATTTTGCAGAAAGAAAACTTCAGCACAGTAAAAGAAGAAGAAAAATAAAGACCTTTCCAGGCAATATGTTCAAAACTATAAACAGATCTTATAATTCTACATCTTGTGTTTAATTACCAGTCGACTTTACACTTATACATCAAATAGTTACAATTCCGTGTCACCTCTTCCTAGAAAGGTTGCATTGCAGTAATTCAACCAAGCAGCTCTGAAGCATTATAACATCTCCTGCTTGACCTTTCCCTTCTCCCTGTCTGCCACAGACTCATATATAACCTGCTGAAGTCTCTTTCTGCCTTCTGGCCTCCTACTTGACAAGCTGGTATAACCTGGGATTTTTAGTAGACAGACTGACAACAAAAAATGGGTGGGATCAAATATACACACATTTAATTAGCCTTCAGCATGACTGCTTCATGGAGAGCAAGGAAGTTCATAAACATCAGAAAGAACTAAACCCTCAATACAGATCCATAGTCTTAATTTACTGCTGCCATTGTCAGGAAGGCTGCTGTAGTGAGGAACTAGCACTGCACTTGTGGGTCAGACCAGAATGTCAGAAGTTAGAAATAGGCAGATATAGGCAGTCCATTATTCTAAAAGACCAAGTCACACCATTTCCCCAGCTCATTGCTTTTTCACAGCTTTACATCTTAAAGCTTTCAATCACTTTACATCTCATATCACATCTCTCAAGAGCTATTCCCATTTACAAATGAGAACCTAAAGCCAGAGAGCAGATAGCTGCAACAGATACCCAGAAGAACAAGCTGCAAAACAGTAGCAAAGATGCATCAGTTCAAGAATGCTTGTACACACTCCTTGAACCTCAGCCCACTTAATCTCAGTGGATTCCTCCAGATAAAAAAGAGCAGAACTACTGTACTTGCACTAGGTTGCTGAAATAAACATTAAAAATGAGACTTTTAAGTGAAAACTCCAGCTCTTGGTGAATACATGTCTTATTTCTAAGCTGAACTAGAGGACAGATCAATGCCAAAAACTTTTCTGTGTTAAGGTGCCTGTTTAGTTCCCATTGCATTCCAGTAGCACATAAACCTATCACTAATCACCTTTTGCATTAGAAGGAAATTTGCAGAATGACTAGGACAGAAATGTGCCTAGTGTTTGCAGATGTACGATTCACTGCTTAGAAACACCTTGGATAATTTTCGAACCACTTCTCCTCCTCCCCTTCATTTAGTTTTCATTCATTACTCTCTTTTCCCCCCCTATACTCCTTCTGTTTTCATTCCCTCACAACCACCTTGGTTTCAGCTATGTGGTGAGGAGGGAGAGAATGTCTCTGCATGTCAGCAAGACTATCTCTTCAGGTAACAAAAAGATATTTGCTAATTTCTCTCTTGAGTGCGTCTTGGAGATTTTCCAAGGCTCAAACAAATATTTCTTAACTACTTCTAGAGCATCCAGCTATTAAAAAGTTTCAGCTTATAGCTCAGAACATTTTTATCACCCAAATTAGCCAATTCCTCCATCAGTTAGCATGATCTGCTGGCAAGAACTCCTGCATACTCTTGTTCCAAGGTTTGACATAATAGCTGGCATCCTTTCCTTCTCCTCCATGCCTGGCAGCAATGGTAACGGGGCACACATGGCACCTTTGCCCCACCATGCCAGCCCACCTGCACAGCACACGGCTCCCGCAGAGCACGTGAGGGCACAAACACACCGAGACCACCCAACAACACAGAGCCAGGGTGGGCACTGCTGCTCAGAAGGGATTGCTGCTCTCAGAGCAATGTGAAAGCAAGCAGCCAAGCCAGCTGCTCCCTGGAGCATCCTCCGGGCCACAGCTGCTTCCCTGTGTACCCAGGATGCTGAATTTCAGACGCTGCTTGAGCACAAACACGTCACTGATGTCTGTTCTGTATTTTCCTGCCCTCAGCTTGCTTAAGTAACGCGTGGCATTCAGGAAGCCAGCTGGATATTTCCCACTGACTTCAGTTGGATCTGAATTGTGCCCCTGCTGAGTGGTATTGTGGTGACAGCCTTTGGAAGAGCAGCGACAGAACAGCTTTGAGCTGAGGTGCCGAAACACCATGTATGACATGGAAGAACAAGCTGGGAGCGTTGGGAGCTTATGCTCGGTGTGTGTCTGTGAGGACTGACACAGCCTGAGTGATGTGCTACAGCAGCCAGGCTGCAAAGCACCTCACATATTTAGGCAATCAAGAAAGATTTATCCATCAAATCATCGCTGCCACCCAAGGATATATCTTAGTGAGGGTGGATACATCCTTGCTGGCAGGTTCTAGGCAGACTGGTGCACCATGGAGACAGGAGATGCTTGCACAAGGCAAGGGTGTCGTGTTGTTAGCCCAGACAGACACAACTTCTGTAGTCTTAGCTAATGCAGTAAAGATCAACTTGGAAGAGAGTGATCTAATTCAGTTTTTCTAAGGGATAATACAGTACTCAGAAGAGCTTCTTTCTACTTGTAAATAAATTATTTTACCTGCATATATAATCTTTATTCATAGCAAAATTAGGTGCATCTGCCTTTACTGACTGATTTGGCTTTTATTTTTTTCAACCCTCTATCCCTACTCTAGGCCTCCACAGAGCACTGGTGTATGAGAACTTTTACTTTAGCTGTTGCTACTCCCTTACAACTGGACACCTTCCCCTCTTCCCTTCCTTCCTCTCTGTTTCTTACTTTGCATCAGAAATATTAAATCCACCTACAAGTTCTCCCATACACTTTACAAAAAAAAGAGATATTGCTGAAATTATTGATGACTGAAAACAAGTCTTTAAAATGATGGTGTCATTTCAGCTAGAACTACTCCCCCCACCCTTGATATGCCTGAAAAACCAAAGAGTTCATTTACTTAAGAAGCTGTTATCTTTATATCTCTATCAGCTTTGGCAAAACATAAATATTGAGTTTTTAACCTGGTCAGTTATTCAGGTATCTTCTTTCCTGCATCTCTCAAGATTAGCTGCATATATATATTTTTAAATGCCTTTAAGATTATCACGGTTGTACAATGATTGTTACTTGAGCACAGTTACTTGCTGTTCCCAAGATTTCACCTCATTCTAAGTCAGGATTCAGTAGTACAAAAGGTTGCAGGTAACTAACATATCAAAAGAACACTGACTATACTAGAAGTGAAAGAATGCACAAATAAATTCAAGTTATCTTTGTCAGAATGAGAAAAGTTTTCAAAAAAGAACAGAGGCAGGACGGGATCAAGCAGCATTTACTGATATCTGAGACAATGGATACACAAGTATGGCATCTACATCAGTATTTCCCACCAGCAGCTCAACATTCTTCAGCAGCAGCAAAATAACTTACACTTCAGTGTGATTTTAACCACAAAAAAATGACCACTTTCTTTGTTCCTCTGAACAGGAAGGAATAAAAACTCCATCTCCCACAGGAGCAGCTCGTATGCACAAAAAGTAATGTAAGTAATTTATCACTACCTTGATGGTCTTTGCTAATGAACGTTCTCCAGCTACTGAAAAATAACACAATAATGTAACACACATTTTGCTACCTGAGTGGAAATGCCACTGACATCTTCTCTTTACTTAAATAGAGAATATAGAGCAGTGAAGGTTAAACCATGTAGTACCTTCTCTGGAGAGAAACAGATCTATTCATACATGATCCTCCCTCCCAAGAAAAATCACTGGAGTTAAACTGCTGAAATAAACAAAATATTAAATGAGTAGAAGGAAAAGTATTGAAACTTCTAGTCTCTGGCTTACCAGTTCCAATCTGATCTATGTAAAAAGAGGCCAAAAGCCACCACTGTCAGATGTTAAGGGGACTGCATGAAATCAGCAGTGGAATTTAGCTCAGGTGACAGAGAGCTCCATCTTACAAAAGCAATGAAGGAAACAATAATTGTTTTTCCTTGCTTCTGACAATTTCACTGTAAAAAAGCCTCACAGACCCTCAAGAAGTCACTCAATCAGATACAGTAACTGCAGGGATACAGGGACTTTTCCATAGATCATACTTGTGACATAATTGTTACTCAAGTTAGCAGAAATCGTCGTTATCCTTTTCACAGTTGTCATTAGCACTGAATTCAAGTTAAAACACTAAGCAAGAGTATAACATCAAAACAAAAGAACAAATCCATAGGGAAATAAACAACCAAACAAACCAACAAATGTAAAAAAAACAACAGAAACCGAAATCCCAAAATCTCTTCAAACATTTCCAACAATACTGCCTCTAAAAAAACCCACTGGCATTTGATAATTATCTCTGAACATGGAAAAAAACACCAGTTAGTAATTATTTCTGAGAAAGGTTCATATGGTTTGGTTTCTGCTATTACTTCGACTATTACTTCATTAATTATTTGTGCGCAAGTTTAGTTCAGAACTGCATATTCACATGCCTTGCAGCTTGAAGAGTTTGATTGCTGCTGCAATCCCCCACTTCCTGGCTGTATAGAGCAATGAAGCTGTCCAGCTGTTCTGCGGTGCCGAAATAGTGATTCAGTAAGGAGGTGATGGCATCAGATTTGATTTGTTAGTTTGTAGTGTGGTTTCTAGAACTCATGAATCCTTCTCATTAAATAACCATCCGTCGTATTGGAGATGATTAACTTCTGAAGTCAGAATTAAATCAGCATTGAATCTGCACTGCTATTAGTACAGTTAATTTTCTGTTTGATGGCTGATATGCCAGGTGTCCATTGTTCAATGTAACTTGAAAAGCGAAAAAAAATAATTGCGTGCACATGCTCTTCTTATTTCAATCATAAATTTCTGAATTCAATTTTAAAGAGTGGGTGAGAGCAGTGGGAGTTATAATGGTATTGACCTTCCCCTCTGTGGAGGATGCTAATGCTGCAAAACAATCAATATACTAAGAAGACAACCAAAAAAATGAGGCCATTTTTGCTTTTCCTCCTTGAAGATTTTTATACTGATGATGTGCCAGGAAACTCATTTTACATTAGACCAGTAATTCCTTCTATACAAAGAAGTGTTATATTAGCATCTGACAATCCATTGGAGTCAAGAGAGCCTTCTTAAGAAAGAAGTGAAATGAGAAAGGTTGCAGAATGGAAAATTTGACTTTTTGCATGCATAAAATAAAATTCCCGAAACAATAGTTCCTTGTCACAAAAAAAATAACTAGATCAAACAGCAATTCTCTCCATCTTCCATTGAAACCACAGTTAGAAACCTACAGGCTGCTTCTGAAGGAGGAAAAAAAATCCACCAGCTTGCCAGCTAAGCATTCTTTTTTCTGCTGTTGCCAGCGTTTTCTGGGCAGAGTACAAGGTTTATCCTTTTGTTCATTAGGCAACAAGGTCTCTGCTGGACATCCAGTAAGAGCCAAAGTATTCATAGTCAGGATTTAGAAAATCAGCTTTTGCACGAGAACGGGAGATGGCAACTATATCACAGACCGTTCTTCCAAGAAAAATACCGAAGAAGCTGGACTTCTGCTAATGCTGCAGTGCTGGGCACTGCTCTCTTTCAGCTCTCTTGGAGTGCCTAACCCCAGGCCACTTGTCTTTTATCCCTCAGTGTACAGAGTGCAGAACAGGCTGAAAGACAGAACTGGAAGAGGTGAGAGGAACAGGGAGCTGAGGAAGGGGTCACGTCCCCGGCGTGCACCTTCGCAGCAGCAGCCTGGGCAGGTGTGAGAACAGCCTGCCCACGTGGCTGACCCTGGACTGGTGTCACCCACCGACAGACAGCCCTGTTCTCCTGCCAGCAAGCATCAGAAAATTAATCAAACCCAGCCTGTCTGCAACGTGGAACTGCCATCATGAGGGAAATGCTCATTTTATAGAGGCCCATTGGCCTTCCTGGAATTTATAGATACTGCTGGTGTACAAAATAACAATTAAAAAGGTAAAAATGCTTGTCGAATACACCCATAAGAGCAAGTTGGTAGGGCAGCAAGCACTAGTGCAAGCCGTTAAATTCTGTTTTGGTAGGTGTGTTTTTGCCACAATGTTCTTTATTAATTCATTATTTAACCATTTAGAACTTAAAAGCTATGCATGTCTTTGTGTATTTACCCACACAATTATTTTAGCTACTCCTTCCTCCTACTTGTTAAATTTACCAGACTGAGCACTGGTAAATTGTCAGGAGTTAGTCTTACTTAACAAGGTAATTAGCCCAGCAATTAGTATATATATATATATACAGGATCTTTTCCCTCAAACTGTTCTAAAAGCCAAAACCAGATTAAATACTTTTCCTGAAAGCAAAACCAGTCATAGAGAGCCATACAGTAAATGAACCTACTCAACTAAATAAATGGAGGAACTTCTCAAAACCAGTTTGGCATCCACACATCAAATATTCAATAGTATTTGTTTGATTTTTTTATTACAGCCTTCTGCCATGCCATTGCTGTTATTTTACTGTACAGTTGTAGGCAGTTCATTTTCACCATCAGGGACTCATTAAGAATCAGCAATTTGATGCTTAATGACTTGTTAACCCCGAGTAAATATATTAAAATAAATTCAAATTCAATTGCATTTGGTTTCTTTTATTTTTGTTTGTTTGTTTTTTTCTTTGTTCAATAACATCTTCTGTACCAAGAGAAGGTACAATTTAAGAAAGAATTTTTTGCTAAAATATGTTCCAGATTGTTCACACTTACTTTTCAACACACAATCCACCTTTCTATGGTTCACACTCTTGCATTTTGTGTTATTTCCTTTCAGTTTATATAGTTTCTTCAGCTGTGGTGTTAGCTCCAATAAAAGACGACATTTGGCCTATTCTCAAAGATGACATTTAAATACTTGAGAAATACCCTTCCCTTTCCTCCATTTTCACCCCATTACAAATACAGGTTTAGAAAAATCCACTCTTGTTCTTCTTCAGGCTATAAACATCGGAGCAAGGCATGTGAAATAAACACATCAACACCCAGACTGTTCTACTGAGATTTTTCTATGCCTAGGGACTGCTGAAACTCAAGGGTTCCTATACTCCTCTCTTTTCATTTATCTTGTCCCCACAAGAGGCAGTTACTGAGCTCTAGCTGGTTCAAATCAACTGGACAACAGAAAAACAAAAAATAAACATCGGATGGATATCTGTAGGTCTTAGTCTTTGTCCACTGGGTGATTCAAGGGTCTGAAGCTTTAAAATGAGCTGTTTGATGTTGTATTTTGGCCTGCTACAAAGCTCTTCTGGTGGACAATCAGAAACGAGGTGCAGCTGCTCTACACCATCAGTTTTCAGGCACTGTCTGTTAGCACAGAATTGAAGGAAAGCAGACCTCCAAATTATATTATTCTAATGACCACCTTACTTCTTGCTCTGCGCTGCACTGTTCTCCTGAGTTATACTGCTCTTCTCTCTGGAGTTATCGCTAAATAACAGAAGTTTCTTTTATTTTATGCACTAGAACAATCCATGCTTGACAGAGTACAGTTGGTGTGCTACACATTGGTGGGAAGCAACTCCCAGAGTTGATAACAAAAAGATGTCTGCTAAACATTACTGTGCTGGAGTTTATTACCACATCTCTTCTGAACTGAGTAACAAAACTGGTGTTGAAATCATGAATTCAGAAGCAACGTGACTGCAACAGGACGGGACAGATTTTATTTTTCTTGTACATTGTACAAGTTCTGGATACGAGGTCAGCTAAGGAAAGTCAGCTGATATTCTGCTGATATCAGCTGATATTCTGACCCCAGATCAATCTTCTGGATTGTTAATAGCAGCAGCAACTGATAAAGGAAATAAATGCTGCAAAAGTGAGTTACAAGAAAAGGTTAGGGGTGACGGGCTGAAAAGTGAAATCAAATTTTATAGGCAAACTGAAGGGTCTATATATACATTTTTTTTCAGCTATTTTTATTCCTTTATTTGGTTTATTAGATTTTCTAATTTACAGAAGCCATTACTGATTTGGAACTTAATTTTTTTTTTTTTTTTAAAGATTTTGCCTATTTTTACATAATCCTGCCACCTGCAGCTAACAAGTTCATATACCACCCTCAATATGAAAAAGCACAGGGAAAACAGATGCAGATGGTCTTGAGTGGAATAGCTTGAAAAAGATTTGTGATGGCTTTTCTCCCCCCATGGTTTTACTTGGCAGATTTCACAGACGAAAAGGACAAAAAATGTCACTAAACACAGGCAGAAAGATTCTTTCTAAAAGTGCAGTGTTTAATTTAGTGGCTGTATGTTGCTCAAAAATACTTCCCACAAAATAAATGAGGCTTTATGAGTAAGTGAAGAGGGTCCCTTTTGGATCTCTAGTCAACCATGGGTCGACTCAGACAAGTTTTATTCTTTGTGTATATTTAAATTTGAGAACTTGGCTTTGATTTAATACTGAGAGATAACTCAGAGCTTCACCAAGTCTTACAGGAGTGCAGTTCCTTGGATAGAACACAGCAAATGTTGGGTTCAGAAAAAGAAAACCAGTTTAAGTAATCCCATCTAATCAAGAGAAACAGATACCGCATACCCAAGCTAGAATTTGGTCTGATATGGCAAGACTAATGCCACAGTTTTGGAAACAAGTTACAGTGATCTGACCAAATGCAAAGGACTTGAGGCTGCTGCTTTACTTCTGTACAGAGCTGAGCTAAGAAATACTGCTTCAACTGATTTAGAAAAAACAAAACTGCTGCTAGAGAAATCAGGTATTTATGTCCAGGGTTTTGAACATTTGCTTTTTAAAATTCCTTATGGAGAGTTGCACAAATAAAATCCTAAAAAGACTTGCTATTTTAATAGCAAGTGGACTGTCTTAGCAAAAGTAAAACTGAGAGGATGCTTACTAATGACAGGTAATTGATAAGCACATTTCTCCAGAGTGAAAAATAGATAAAAAGAGTTTTTTCACTATTGGGGTAAATAATCAAATGGAAATATGGTTATAAGAAGGGAATACAGCATCACATCCTAAACCAACATTTCTGACCCACATACCATTCACTCAGAACCAGACTCACTTTTGAGAACCAGTGCCTAAATGAACAAGCAAGGGATTGGCCCACTGTGACAGATCCTTGCAGGGAAGACAACAAAAATACACTCTCTTTTCCTTAAATAGTGCGCCAAATAGACAAATCAGTGAAATGCAATCTTGTCAAAATTGGCTGGGGTGGCATGGACTGTATGACCCAGATTCATCCAATACAATGTGATCAGAATTTTGTGCTGACACAGAGATGAAGTAGAGAAAAGAGCAAAAAAAAAAATGTGCAGTTCCAAATAGAAAACACCCATCTTTCCACTGTTATTTTCATCTAGGGAAGCCTGCTAACCATAGAAGAGGTAAAGGCATGCTCTAGATTTCTCTTACAAACGGGAGGGCCTTTATTTAATTCTTATATATTAGAAAAAATGAAGAAGTCTAAAATCAATTTTTATCATTAAAAAGCCAGCTTAACTCTGAAGAGGTTGTTTACCTACTTCTTCTGAGGTCATTCTTTCTGTTGAAGGAGGATTAGCCTATTTCTATACTCTGTCATCATAAGTAAGGTCTGTACTTTTTTCTATCATTCTCTAAAATGAGATTTAATATTTAATACTAAGTAAGGCATAGCTTGACAAAATATCATTTTTTATGGCCTAAAAACCATGCAACTCCTATTGATTCATTTATTAAACAGATTCAGGCCAGTACTACCTACTACCTCATCAGTATTTAACAATGTTACTCACAGAAAAAGAACCCGAGATTGCAGAGGGAACAATATTTATATTTTATATAGGAAGCTAAATCCCTGAACAATAACCCAACAAACCAACCANTCTCTACCAAAGGGCAAAGAGGCAACTGGTGACAACAGCAAGTTTTTCTTGAATTTTGACTTGTATATTCTTGTGAACAAAGTATACAAAAAATATCACAGGCATTTACTTCACCATCATTCATTTACTCTGACTCTCCCAGGGCAAGGCTGTCTCACTTCTGCTGTGATCTTAGCTGATCTATTACTGAGACAGAATACAATTCCATCAGTAAAGACACAATGTTTATGTTGTTATTTTCTGAGGAAGCACTTGAAAGCCCTCAAGTGAAACAGATGACAGAAATCCAGAACATTTTAATTATTTAGTGCATTTCCTAATGCTTTGTCCTGCTTTATTTTGTAGTATTCAAATAATTATCAGTACAAATGGAAGTGGCAAAAATCCTAAATCTATAGCACAAGAAATCACGCATTTAGGTTTTTGCACTCCCCAGTTTGCTGAATCTCAGCAGCAGGAAGTTTCTCCTCTTAAGCACTACCTTAATTTCCCCCCCTTTTTGCCATCCTTTCCTTCTTTTTATAACCTTTTTTTTTCACCCTATGAATTCTTTTCCCTTCTTGGTCGTTACACCCAGAATGGTTTTCTAGAGAGGAGAGTGGATGAATTTGCATCTCCAGTGGAGTTTTATTAGCAAGACTGAAATGAAGGATACTGCAGTTATTATTTTCGTTATTTCAAAGATGCACTGAGTTTTGGTTTTGCCTACAATTTGTTCCAAATTCACTGATAAGGAATTGATTTCTGAGCAGCCAACCTTCTCCACCTAACTTCCTCCTTCTGCTGGAATTGTGCTACAGCAGGCAAAGAAAAATCAAATGTCTAAAAGGTTAGAGTGTAGGTAAAAGAGAAAACTCTCTATTGACAACAAGAATATCTGGGCATCCATCTGTTTTTCCAGGTAATTGACTGCCTCTTTATGGCACCTTCAGAGACTTGTGACAGTTCTTACAGAACTACCAGCACTACAGAGATGTAACCAGCTCAATCCTTTAATTTTACAGCCATCATCACTGAGAGAGCAGCTGTCTGTCTGCAAAGACAAATAGCCTGTGGTTCCAGGAGGGCCATGCAGCCAACAGAGCTACTGCCAGAACAGTTTATAGGCAAAGCCCAGTTCAAAGGAAAGTAAGTGCAGAGAAATCAGCATTTTAAGGCTGAAGCTGAGGTGGGGAAGGCAGGCTGTGGTTTTCACCAAGTACTGCGTTTCCTCCTAAAATAGTTTTCAGCTACCTTTTCCATGTTTAAAAGGATGGAGAGGAATTGGGGGGTTTTGCAGGTGAAAAGCTTTTCTCAAATTATAGCTGGATAGAAAGTCACAGGGCATATAAGCAATATGGCAGCACTACAGATGGATGCTGCAACTTATTTAGAGCATGTTTTGCTTGTCATCTCAGTCTTCCTCTCCAACATTGCCCATTCAGCTTCTATCCACTCAACACTCATCTCTTGCATTGCAAGGTTACTTCACCCTTACAATATTGCTGCGCTGCTCCTGTCTGAGCCCTCCACAGGGCTCTGATAATCATGTGAATGCTGACCTGCCTGCCAGTACTTTGTAATTCCTGCCTTAATTTTGTCAAACCATTCTGCTGTTTCAAACCTTCCTGATACCTCAGCCTTGCACCATCCTTGCTCTTGCATCCCTGCCCAGTCTCTAGCCCTGGACACAAAACCCACCTCAGCCTTCAGTTCCACTGCTGCTTTTGTTTGAATGCCAGAATAATTTTCTAGCCTGGTGCCCTCCTTGATTCCTAGACTTTCCAACTCAATTCCCTGAAGTTTAAATACTCTATGAAAGTTTACACTCAATATCCATCTACCTCCAGGCATTAACTCTTGCTGCCAAGGTGGGAAGTCCACTGCATGCTCCGAGGTTACTGGTCCTTCCCACACTCCCTACCCTCCAAGTACAAGAAATGTCTCCCTGTAATTCACAGGAATAAAACCCATCTTAAAGGATAAAAAGCTGGACCTCTTCCATTCCTCTAGTCCCATCTGCCCTCCCACAGATGCACAGCTTAGGGACCACTACAGGTTCTGCTTCCTGAAGAGGTGATGCCACTGAAGCTGTTGAATATATATTTCCGTGGATGCATTTATTTCTCACAATCCTGAGCATATGTAAGGGTGGATTAGATAAAAAGGTTATAGTCAGGTGAGATTATCTTGTTTCTAAATTGCACTTAAGGAGTGTGCAAAGAGAACAGAATGTTATCTAGAAGCAGAAAGTTCGTTTGTGTGATAAAAAACCAAATATTTTTATGAATGAGAAAATAGAGAAATGGTCNTCCTGAGCATATGTAAGGGTGGATTAGATAAAAAGGTTATCGTCAGGTGAGATTATCTTGTTTCTAAATTGCATTTAAGGAGTGTGCAAAGAGAACAGAGTGTTATCTAGAAGCAGAAAGTTAATTTGTGTGATAAAAAAATATAAATATTTTTGACGAATGAGAAAATAGAGAAATGGTCAGTACCTTTGAAAAATCAGCTGTTTTCTGCATAAAATGAACAAACTGCTGATGCACCAAACACATAGCTACATGGTTTAGTTCATGAATGATTACAAAACATTTTCAAATCATTAGTTCAAAAAATACTCCAGACCTAGAAATTCTCAGAGCTGATCCATTACCTAAATGACAGAGCACACTAACCAACCCAGCAGCTCTGCCAGAGGTCAAAACAAGCTCTTTCCTTGGAGATTAGCTAAAACTAATGAAATGCTCCCACAGAAAATATTTCAACTCTTTGACTGACCATATATTGTTTGCAATTGCTGTCTCGCTGGGGACATACCAGACAAAAATTTGTTATGACCTATATCCTGATCAGAAAAAGACAAGCATGTAGTAAGGTTACACATAAGAAAATATTTTCATTTAGTTGTGTTGGTGGCCTGGAGCCTCTGCCTCACTATAATCTTGGAAAATATTCACTGTGGAAAGAAACAAACTCCAAATGAAGGAAGAATTCATTTCTCATGCCATCAGGGCATCTCAGAACATTGTCAGACCAGCCATGGTCAAATAATGCCACAGAGTAGGATATAAATGGGCTGCCTAAATGGGAAAAGACTATTCATCTTCCAAGTATCTTCACAGCCTTTGTCAGGTAGCTGTTTTCATATCTACACATTGTCTCTCTTGGTGTCAGTAAGTCCACATACATTACCCTGCAGCATATGCTCATCTCTTCATGGCTGCCCATTTCTCTTTGTATATTTTCCCATTTGTGAAAAATCTGATCATAGGTCTAAGGCAGCTATAAAAGTAACATCTTTCCCATCTAACTACTGCTTATAAGCTTTTAAATACGCTTTTAATAACTCTTCAGAAACCTTGAGGAAAATGAGTTTTTAAATTAATTACACCTTTCCCTTTCCTTCCCTTTCCCCCTTTGGTCCGGATCAATCAGTATAAGGTAATGTCAGAGTGGGACAAATCTCTTTCCAATATTCCCCAAGTGAAGCAATCCTGCATGCCTTTGCTCTTTTCCTAAAACTGGCCAGAAAAGAAAAAAAAAAAAACTGGTTTTGCACTGTTTCCTGCTGTGTAGGTTTCTTCTTTCTCCTTCTTTCTGTGAAGAAAGGTAAGTCTGTTGAAAGAAGAAAAGAAGAATGAAAAAAGGCAGCTTTGCTGACTGATCCATTTCCCACCAGGCAGTCCATTGTGTCTGAACTGCATTTTCCTACTTGGACTGTGAGCAGGTGATTGATTAAAAACGTTTGTTAGTGACTGCAAATGGGAAGTCAGTCTTGACTTTGAATAGACAAAAAGTTGGAATTTTTTCCAAAGGAATTTATTCAAATTTTGTGCAGCTGGATAGGTCTGTTAGGGATGAGACCCCAGGCTGCTTTGAGGGCAGAAAAGATCAAGGTTGTAACAGCTTTTTAGATGATGGAGAGAGACAGGCAAAGTCCTGAGAAGATTGGCACCCATCATCTCCCATCTTCCAGCCTAATGCTGACATTCCCTTTTCATCTGTGCAGGAACATCCTCTCTCACCACCTTGGATTCACTGCCCTATACTGAAGCGTGGTGCCTCTGTGCATCGCTGATCTGTTACCACATCTGGTTTCAGCAATGACCGAATTTGGTTGAGGTGACTCATGCTGATACAAAATCTTAATGCTCTTGCTGAGTCCATCAGGATGACAGGACTGTATGAATAATGCCGTTAGAAGAGTATCAGCGATGTGTTTGTCAGCACAAGACCCCTTGCAACTCTGGGCTTGGCTGCAGCGTTCAGAGCAGTGGAAAAACAAAGATTTCTCTGAGAACTCAGTGGGAGCTGGGAGCTGCTACCTGTCACAGTGTTCAGGTTCCTCTGGGATAAGCAGATGATTACCTGACTGTGACCAGGTGACAGTCCCTGACCTGTGTTACGGACTTCAAAATCCCAAGGCAGCAAGCCTTGGACTTCTGCTTTTCTGAGTGGAAGCAATCCTTGATACAATCTGACCTACTTCACCTGTAAATAAACAACAGGGACAGATACACTGATCACCTACAGATTGCTTTTTGCTGCAGTGAAATCCCACCGAGGTCCTGGGGACCCGAGTGCCATACAGCGATGGCACAGTGGTGCTCAACAGAAATACCACAGTGGGCTGCCTGAATGGAAGGCAGCATTCAGCCTAGTTAGGAAGTGACAAAGGATTACAAGTCAGGAGCTGCCTAGAGCAGGCCTCCAGGGCAATGTGATTAGCCTGACTTTAACCCCTGTGCCTGTCCCGAAAGCAACAACAGCAGATGAAAACACTGGAACCTCTTAATGATCTGCTTCAAGAAGTGACTGGCAAAAAGCGGCAGGAAGAATGCCAGCGTGTCATTTTGAGCCCAGGGTGGAACAGACAGGATTCCATTACAAAAAGCATTTCTATTTCCCCTACACAGGCTGTGACACAGGGGACATAAGATGCCTTACTGAGCAGCTTCAATATGGGAAGGAGCAACTTATGGAAACCTGGTACAGCTGAGAGGAACTGCGCAGAAACTCTCCAAAGGAGTAATTTCAAAGAATTTTAGACAGTACAAGCGGAGAAAAACAGAAAGCATGAAGAAATTCTATAATATCTGTTATATCCAGGATCAATGGCTAAAGGCAGGGAAGGAAAGTGCCTTTCACCCAAATGCTTTGAATTTTTCAACCAGAGTTCAAGCTGATCCTGGATTTCGGCTTTCTGCTTATGTTTAAGATGACTGTACTTGACTTCAATTCCTGGTCTCTGCTTTGAGCAGAAAAAATGGCAGTGTTAGAGACAGGTAATAATTAGAAAGTAATAGAGAGAAGAATTTGCTATTCTGTTTCAGTTTTTACTCTGTCATTTGCCTATAACCTAGGCCTCATTCTTCCCTCCAAAAGCCAATGCCCATTTTTAAGAAGAAGCTGAAGGAACAAATCTACGATTTACTGAAACTATGTCAGCCTCTTAACTTTTCATTGCAAGATGAGCTTATCATGAGTGAGAAATTTTTACAGTTCTGTGAGACATTTTACTGTGATGAGGCAGTATTTTCTGTAGCCATTTACAGTGTGGAACAGTGAGGAATACAAGACATCTTGGATGCCCTTCTGTAAGATTTTCAGCCCTGGTTCTATTCTCAACAGAAGTAGAGAACTCGAGTCTGGACTTGAGTAACTTCACTGAATGTTATGATAAGCCAGAACATTTGGCAGCATTAACATTTTATTATCAACATATTAATGCAGCTGACTGTCTTTGTCCATATTTAATATTCTTCAGTTTTTGCCATCTCAGACTCATCAATTTTCACAGCAGACAGACACCTGCACTCTGACAATCCATCACCTTATTTAAATACTGAAGCATGAGAGGCCGCTTACCAAGGTTAGAAATCTAGGTCTGCAACTACAAAAAATACTCTTGACCATATGGACATTGCAATTTTATCATAGAACACTCAGTGACTGCACAGCAAAGCAGAATCAACATACATGAAGATAAAAAATGAAGTATGGTTGCTTATGGCACGCTTTAGATTTTGTAGCGCTATTTTTTATTGTCTTGGTTTTTTTTCTTGGGTGGGAGTGGGAGCTACAATTTTTACCACCTATAACTTTTGAGACTTCTATTAATTTTGAAATGGTAAATCATTGAACTGTAACACTGCTGCCTCAGACCTGAACAGGGTACAGTGGAAATTTTGTGCTTTCTTCACTGTGCTTACAGTTACGTAAAAAATTTATTTGTATTGGTTTAGGAAGCAGGAGAATTAGCTCTAGACACCAATGATCTTTGTGTAAATCTGAATTAATTCTATTTTAATGAAAATCTTCTAGTTGTTCTATTTAAAACAGTGTAAGAGCTAAAAACTAAGTCTAACCCTTGGGCTGAGGATACAGTCACTGCAAAGGATGAGCACCTGCTCAGCTTGAGACATACGCAAATGTAAATCCAAAGTGAAAGATGTTACATGGTTTATTTCATGATGCAATTCTTTCTCCCCTCCCAATGCTTTGAAAACACTACAGCTGGCTGAAAAAAATCACAGGCAGAGCCAGTAACACAGCTCCTGTGATGGCTCTAATGTCTCCCCGAAACACTTTTCAAAAATTGTCGGGCAAATGTTAAACTTTCATAAAAAGGGGAGAAAAAAATGCAAGTTCTACCTCTCTGCTTTGGCAGGAAACAGCTGTCAAAATACAAGCAGGTCATGTGATGGTGTCCTGTCAATCCAATTTTACAGGAACCTCTCAGCAGTTGGTGGACAATAGCAACCTTTAAGATGTAATTCAGCCTCCACCTGCACCATTACTGTCAATTATGGATACTTTAAATGTTAAAACTGCAAAAGAGAAATTCAACTAAACTAAACAAAACCAACCAAACAAATACAACATAAAGGGCAAAAAAGGGGTGCCATTAAATGCAACCCTCCCAATATTCACATAGCACTGCTACACAGTTGGAAAGAGAGAGATTGTGGCTGGAGAGTTGTGAACATTTTTCTAAAGTGTTATTTAATACTAGTCTGCTCTTCAAGTATGGCAATCTAAATTCCCCCACAGAACAAGTCTGTTGGTTTTCAAGGCACAGCAATTTCTACCCATGCTTAGAGAAAGAGTAGGTGTTGTGAAAACCAGAAACTACTGCACAACAGAAGGTCTTATGTTCTACCTAAATATTTAGCTAGCAAAAGGAAGGTTAAATAGCTGTGCTTTTTCTATCCATAAATTTCCCTAGAATGAAGAGAGGTGGGAGAGAGGAAGAAAAGTTAAGCTAGAGGATAACACTGGCCTCAAAAGAAATGGCAGTACATGGGCTAAAAGCACAGCATAGGATGCCAATTAGAAACTGTGTCTCCTCATTAGAGGGTTTGGGTTCCATAACAACTTTTCAAAACACAGTAGAAGAAAAAAAATTCAATCATTTCAGAGACAGAATAGTATTATTATCGAAAGGAATTAAATGACACAGCTACTTGCAGTAGCGACAGCTTGGGATCAGTGACCCACAGGTCTTTTGCAGCCCTAAGGCCTGCACTGTAAAGGAAGGAAATTAAACTATGTCAGTAAGAGAAATCATTTAGACCACCACCTAGATCACAGTGACAACACTGTACTGGTGCTTCCTGCAGTGCTGACGTGCCTTCCTGCAGCCTTGCTGAGCACTCGGGCAAGGAGCTCCCGCCTGAAACGGGACAGGATCAGCCTCAGTGATAACACCAGAATTCGTTCTGTGGGCTAACAGAGATATCATACACAGTCAGGGAACTAACTGGGAAGATTTACTGGAAAATGAGAAATAGATACTATGCTGTGCCGTTTATTTGCTATGAGAACTGGTTGGCCGTCCTGGAAAGGTATAATCTTCCTAGACAACCCAAAGAAACAGCTGTCTGACAATACAGTTTGTCAGAATAATCATTACCATGCTATTACATAGCAGGCCCTGTGAACCCAGCTGTCTCTTTAATGGTGGCAGCTCAAAATCTTGCTGTGGGAAACAAACTCATTCTCTCACTCCCACCAATGCTAAATGGCATTACAAGCCAACATATTAATATCACTCCACTTGTACATTGCATTATGATGCTTATGTTTAAATAACACCCTCAGATACAGTATGAGCAATCTGAACTTTCTGATGAGACTGAAAACTGGCTGCAGATTGCAGGTTTTTCATGTAATGACTTGTTTTCCTCAGTCTTTGCTGTATAAAACAAATCTGGGAGATGAGCTTCCAACTTTCTGGTTTAGTTTAGCAAAAATTACCATTTCAAACCTTAATGCATCACCTTCCTGGAACAGAATCTTCTCCCGAGCACACAAATGTCTGCTTTGTGTGGCAAATCCTACTAAATACATTTGAGACTGCAAGGAAAGTGGAAAGAACATGGGGATGTGTATGAGTGCTGCACAGCAGGACCAGCGAGACCGGGGGACAGCTTGAACATTCTAAGAACAGGATTCTGAAATTGCTTTGTTTCCTGGTTGCAAAGGCACTGCAGAAACCACAAATATATATAAACTCTATGTCTCCCATGATACCTCACTTGAAACCTGTCACCTGTTTATGCCACATGCTGCCAAGTGAATTTAAAAAAACCAACCAAACAACAACAACAAAAAATCAGGAGCTGCAGAGACATACAGCTTACATCCCTCCCCGCTACAAGCTACGGAATTTTTCCCACCTAAAAGGTCTCAGTTCAGTTTTGGCTCAGGCTGGATGCTATGTTCAAACCAAAGTACAGCACAAGTGTCTGCTGGGTTTCTTTAGATCCTAATGCTTACATTCCCGCAAATTATCCGTGGCATGTATGCAAATGAAATAATTCAACGAAACGTGGAAACACTCAGGTCTCAATTAGTGTTTCATACAGCAAAGCACTTTTAGTCCATTTCCTTACATCAGAGTGTGCATTACCTCACAAGGAGCACAGAGCCAGTTTCACTTCTAGCAGTTGTCTACAACAGATGAAGGGAATACTGTAGGAAGCAGCTTTGGCTGGAGAATTTATCTCAAAGTCTATTCAAGCCAATACATGAACACCACAATATGACACTTCCCGTGCTGTACAGTATGCGCTTTTAACACCAAACTTTAATTTGTAAAACCTTTGCTTTCATCATAAATAAATCTTGCAAGTGGTGGGTAGTTCCAAATCCCATGACTTTTGTGGAGTCCAAGAATATCCTAGGAGAAGACTGTGTTGAAAGAACACCCATTATAGCATTTGCTACTAAATTACATCCCAAACTTGAGAATAATACTCCCTATTATGTAAAGCTTATAATTCATCTTTTCATTTGACATCTCCTTTGTGCACCGTGGAACCAAACAGCCTGCCTTTTCTGAATGGAACAACAGTTCTCGTTTCATGTGTCTCATTGAAGCAACACCTCTATAGAGCAGATGGATCTCCTTTGCACTCTACTCTATGAAAAGAAGTGTCATTTAAACATGAGGCCTTTATATCAACTGCAAATGGAAAAATAACCAGCACGGCTTTCTGATCCTGGCAGAATCTGACTGCCTCCTTCTACTTGTATGCTTTCGTGGATGAAAGTCTGAGAAAGAATAAATGAGGATAATTTTTAAAAAGCTAAAAGACAACATTTATTCCCCCAATTTGTCTTCTTTCCCCTGACTTCAGCTGGAAGATAGTGATGGGCTGGGTGCGTGCATACAGACCCCTCGCACAACTGTAGACGAAAACCTGATTTCGGGAGTACACCTAGATACACAGAAATCAAGAAGCAAACTATATCTGTATATAATCTCATATTGCTCTCAACAGCTCCAGCAGTGTTTATTGGACATCTGCCCTGGTAGCACAACAGTGAAACATTTACAGTCCCTCACTCTCTCTACTGCACAATTTAAGAAGAAACTAACACGCTACTTGAGCAACTGGGTTTTGTCTGGCTGCTGCACAATGCCATCTGGGTTACAGGATTTTTATTCTCCAAGTTATGAAGTCAGCAAGACATAGAGCTATTTCAGAGGATGGCTACTACACACTGGTCACAATTTGAAGCCATTTTCTTCCACTGTTAGAAAAAAGTATTAAAGTAATGCAGTTTCTTTGTGGAATTGACTTTAGCTACCTAAATCTAAGTGACTATAGCATGCCTTCCAGTTTGAG
This sequence comes from Bombycilla garrulus, assembly GCA_013400315.1. NCBI lineage: Eukaryota > Metazoa > Chordata > Aves > Passeriformes > Bombycillidae > Bombycilla > Bombycilla garrulus. Next base: position 32,618 of record VXBU01007103.1, read on the forward strand.
AGAAGAAAGGGGAGGAGAAAGGGATCATTAAATTATTATTTTGCCATGCACATGGCAGCCGAACAAAATTCCTGTGTGAGAAGAATGAGGCACTTTTTAGGTTCTTGAAAGTAGAAGAGCATAATACTGACAACTGGTGTAATACCAAGAACAGTCTTCTGCCTCTCTGCTCTGAGGAAAATAAGGAATACACATATACATTGAACAAACCATCCCTATTCCAACAGAAGGAAGCGCCCACCAAAACAGACCTTTTCTTCACACAAAACCCCCAGACAACTATCAGAAAATAGAGCTGAATTGACAAGTATACTGAAATCCATAAGTTTCTAATGTCAGCTGTCTTTCAAGGAAATATCCTGGGATGTCCACAGGTCAGTGTGTCCCTTACTCTCTCCAAGAGTAAGTGTGGTGGTGCCTGTGCGGGTACTGCAACTACATCAACCATAAACACTTGGGCCATGGGACTGCCTCTGAAGGTATGCATGGTTTGAGAAAAGGGGATTGCCAAAGTGAATGGACTAAGGAATAGACTAAACTTTCAAGCAAAGCTCCAGAAATATTCTGCTTCTTCTCAACAGAAATCGGTACTTTCCATATTAGGACAGAGCTGGAGAAAGAAGTGTGCAGAAAGGTTTGTGAGAGCCACATACCCCAAGTTTATGTGCTGGTGTGTCCACAGAGAGGAGCATGTAAAGGATTAGACAGATCAAATCCAAATGAGATTATGCTGACAACTTCCTGAGGAAATACACTCTGGTGAGATTTCTAGGCCATCAATCTCTTACAGATTCTTATATGAGAACTCTTAAAAGAGGTTCATATCAGGCTCAGTACTCCAGAGCCCTCTCAGCTGTCACCGTTACAGGAAGATGGGTTGCAGTAATAAATCGGGCAGGGAGGACAGGCTGCTTTTGGCTACCACACAGCTACGCTGGGACTGTGATCTTTCCTCTCTGGCAGCTGTGTCAGCTTTCCCACTAGTTATGCAATACCCATCTCCACATAAGAAAAGCTGTCATAGCTCTCACTCTGCTAAACACTACCAAGATCAACGGCACAAGTGATCTTTTTATTTCAGTAATATAGGTAACACTGCTCAACAGACAGCTACAAATTACTCTTTTTTTTTTTTTTGCATGTATGAACATGAGTCCCTATATTCACCAACGATTCAGAGAAGCACGCCTATCTATTTAAGAAGAACTGGTTTAGGGCTCATGATCAGAGATGGCAACACTCAGTCTCGCAGGCCATTTCACTATATCTCAGAAGAAAGCAGCTTGCAACAAGTGCATCACATCCTGCAGAGGATGGAACCAGGATGATTGTTTATTCCATTACTGTTTTCTTTCTCTTATGGAGGTGCCTCTAATGAAGAAGAGGTTTTTGTCAGTGGGAGAGCAATTCATAGCGTTCCCTTGTCATACCCCACAGCCAGGCATCTTTTACTGTTCTCACTGCTACAGGTAGCTCAGACCCCACATTCTACCTTCATTTTCCCTTAAGATACAAGATTTCGTCTCTTTTCCTCCTAATACTCCTCTCCACATTGCACATTCCTTTTCTTGTTTTATTTAAAACTAGTAAAGCTGTTATTCAGCAGCTGGGAGAAAAGAGATTTGATGAGACTCATCTATTGCTGAGACCATGCTGACCTGGATCTTTCACTTTTCTCTTTCTCTCCCCAGTGAGCTGCAGTAATAAGAGCTCAGCAGCTCTAAAAGCAATCGATACAGAGATGACGTGGGCAATTACCAGCCTGGACAACTCAGAGGACTTCCAGTAAATAAATAAAGAAAAAACAAGTAAGTTTTCTGAAGCCAAACAATTCCACCAGGAGCCTTTGTTGAGGTGGAGAGTCACAAGGGGTGGTGGTGGTGAAATAAATCAATGTCCAAGGCAGATGAGGAAGACCGCAAGGAGGGCATGAGAGGTAACATGCAAGCTGGCACAACAGAGACACGAGGATCCAGACACATGAGGGCCAAACCTGTCTGCACCGTTTTAACTCCACTGACTACAGTGATACAGTGGAATGCCATCACTGACTTGCTGTGTTTACAATCTCAGTCATACAAAGGTGTGCCTTGAGGACATATTCAGACAGCCATTCCATTTGTGCTCTCCATTTCAACCCCCACCCAGAAAGCCAACAGCATCACGGCATGCAGCTTGTACATCAATACTTCCCTTTTCCTGGGGCCAAGACTAAATCCATTTCCCTGTGGAATGCTGAGAGGGAAAAGCTCCACAGCTATGGCAGGATTCCACATTCTTTCTTCACTCTTCAGGATGTTAATATAATCCTGGAGTGCCAAAAAGCTCAATCCTCCATATTAATCATCTCACGAATGTTGTACTTCCACCAGTCCCATTAATGTAAAATACTGCTTACTGAAAGAAATTTTTAATGGCTGTCCTCTTGCATAAGGGTTGAAAGAAAAATCCTACCAGATCAAACCATTTGCATTAGTCTCGCCAGAGCGATTCCTTTTGCCTTCCCATCACCCCATTTTCATTTATATAGATATTCCTTAATCCTTCAACTATCTAATGTCTTTGCCTCTTTTTACCCCTTCATCTCTGACACAGAATGTTTGAGAAATCTGACGCCTCTCCCCCCTGCATCAAAACCATGCCAGAGGCGGCAAACGAGATGTCCTGAGACCGCAGTGTAGCCCAATGGAACTGTTTTTCATGGCTTGCAAAGCTGTTTCACCACATGGTGCTCTGCATCAAACAGCTCTGTACAAGCCTTCTGCACCCTCAGGGGGGGTCGACTCAGGCTTCAGCAGCAGCAGGCAGGTGGTCTGCAGCATGACTGACACTTCAATACTTACTATAGGACCGGGGGTGGCAGGAAGGCACATAGATATTTCTTGTCTGTCAGTGACAAAGAAATGGGAAAACAAGTGACACCTGCTGCTAATGACAAATGATGAGCTGAGGTTTAGAAAGGCTCATTCACACTGCAGGCAGTATTTGTGTGATACATGTGGGCTCGGAGATCCAGAGCAGCTTAAGTCACTGGCAAAATCTGGGTGTGGAAAAGAGGAAGATGACCATGAAAAAGCAGAGTGAGCTGCAGATGGTGCTGTCTATGTTGACATGTTTACGCCCTTCACCTCACAACTTCTTTGAACTAAAATTATTCCTATATACAGAAACTGGATGCTCAGTTGTTGATAAGGAGTCAGTGTTGAGATCTGTAAAGTTCAGGAAGCAGCCAGCAGAAGTGCAGACTGGTATGCTGTTAGTGCAAAGATAAAGGCTAGGTTAGGATTAATCTAGGACAGAGATAAGCAGGGGTCTTAGCCATGGGAGTTCTAATATCAACCACCAAATATGAGGTTTCTGCCTCTTCATTAACATCCACATGTGATCCCAGAATTTCTGTTACGAGAGAGTCTCCAGCAGCCATCACTGCTCCTGTGAAAACACTGTCCCCATGTGCATGTGCTCTGCTAGGGGCGAATGCACCTGCTCTGAGGCCAAAAACAGAGCCTGGCCAACGTGATTTCTATAGTAACAAGATTCTCCAAGGGGGGAACTATTACATCCATTTTTTTTTTCACAAAACCTTCCCTGGTAGAAACTGAACTTAGTTGCTCATTTGTCACTGTTTTTTGAAACAGATGGCCATTAAACTGATGCCAGTGTGAGGGAAATACTGGGGCTCACTACACACCAGGCTTAGTGATGCCTTTGAAGACTGGCGTCATGGCATATATCAGCTCCAAGGCTTCTTGGAGACCACTCAATGGAACACAGTTCCTCCTCCCTATATTCCTTCACTTTTGCTAAATCTGAGGCAAAACCAGAGTGAATATTCCTGTGAAGTTTTTTAGAAGAGAAACACAAAAAGTGCAGCTTGATGACTTAGGTTTGGATTATTGACAGGAAAGTTGACAAATAATTCTGGCTTGAGTGACAAACTTGGATATCAGAGAATAAATCTAATGGAAAAGAAAAATCTATCTGCCATTCTTGGTCCCATCTGCAGAGCCTGAATTGGCAACTGGGATTTATTTTCTTAATTCTGAGCAACTTGGAGCTCTCCTGTGATCCCTTGTATCACCTCTCAGGCCCCACAGATAATGCAATAGCATCTTTCTTGCTAAAGCAGAAAAATTCACCTTGGATCACTGTCTCTTCCAGGCTGTTTTGTTTTTCTCTCTTCATTCTCCCCTGCCTGTCTACACTTACCCCATATATTCAGGGTGCCATGTGCAAAATCTTTGTCCTTTGAGCAAAGAGAAAGGCAGAGAAAGTTGAACTCAGAGAACCGCCAAGCCTACTGACCCTGTGCACCTGAAACCCCAGCCCGGGTTCTACTTCAACTCTGTACAAACACAGCTGGGTCACTGCAAGATTTACCACAGTATGGATTGGAGGATCAGCCTCAGAGTATCTACTGACATCTTAAACCCTCTTCCCTTTTGCTGTGGGGGCATCTTGAGCTACATTTGTTGATTAGTCTTGAAGTAATAACTATGCAGTCTAACTTCAGGCGTCTTAAAAAAAATGGTCTAGCGGAATCGGGCAATATTCAGGGGTTTATGGACACTTAAGGCTATTGTAACTCACCAGAAGTCTCCAAATACCTTATATTTTCTTTCACAACTCACTAGCTCTCCCTTGGCTATCATCCTCAAGACTTTTGCTATAAACACTATAAAGTTGCATTGATTCTTCAGAGCATTAAAGATGAGTATGAGGCAAGTGGCTCCAAAATGCACGTCATATAACGGCCAAGTATAAAAGTGAATCTGCTATAGCTGTACTTTCATTTACCATTTAATTTAAAACTAGTGATCAGAAACTCTCTATTGCATAAAGAGGTTTCTGTGGCGCTAATCTCCCAATGGCAAACAATTTTACAGTGTCACACAGAAGTGCGCAGTCATTCATACAAGACAGGGTATGGTGACCAAGCCATGAAGTACAATCAGAATAAAAGCACTGGTTAAAGAACAAAATCCTCAAATCCCTCCTGTGAAGCAGACTTTTTATCCTTAACAGCTCTGCAGTATGATCTAACTGTGCGTTCTGACTGCAGGAATACATGTTGGCTAGTGGTTAGGGCATTAAAAAGAGAAGGAAGACATGTCAAAAAAGTGATTGCATACCTTGACATTAAACTTTTAGTTCAGCCAACTAAAGTGGTGCAGGGAGTGTATCCTGAACCAAATCACCCAGTGGTCCCTACTGCAGAGTAAGCTGAAAGACAAGCTACAGCACCCTTACCAAACTACTACAATGCACGATTTGCTCCTCACCCCCACATGAGAATTAGGTCAGAACAAGGAAATGTGGGCATTCCATCCTCAGAAACAACTCTCATTTTTCAGATATTCTCCCATTCTGCCACCCAACTTGCTTATGTAACAATGCTGTTGCTTTGTGTGGTTTTTTTTTGGTTTTTTTGTTTTTTTTAAGAATTACCCACAATTATCCTGGCATGTACAATTTCCCAGCCATGAATACTAATTTAAAAATAGTAGTGAAGCGTTTTTGCTGCAGAAAATCAGGAATAAAAATCTCTAACACCCTTTGTAGTATTAGAAATCATGAACTACTTTATTTTCAGCGCCAAGAGTGCAGGAGATATCTCCTCCTATCACACACTGCAGCTATCTAACCTATCTATGTAACTAGTACATATTCATTGCATTTCTCCAAACTCATACATATATGCTAAACATTCCTGCAAATTATTTTACCTATTTAAATCACTTCTTGGAACTCATTTACATTAGAATCTGTAAACTTTGAGGGTTCCTGGTGCTTGTTTTTGGAAACATCCCATTCCTCAAATTATCCTTGTATGGTCACAAGCCTCTAAAAAAGAAGTTTCTTCTTCTTGAAAGCATCCCAGCTATGTGGTATGACCAAGATACACCTTCTTATCAGCTTTGCTCAGGCCAACAGTTTTTAGTCTCAAGGCTGAGATATCCACTTGCACACATTAATCAATGGTATGGGTGAACACAAGAGTAAGCACTGTCTGTTAAAGTGAAAGGAACTTACGAGACTTAAACACTATTTAATACAATTGAAGATTTTCCCAACAGCTTTCCAACCTTTTCCAAGAAAAGCCTGTTATTTGTCATGATGTAACTTTCTTCCCCTGCAACTACTGCTGTAAACTTTTTCTTCCACCCTCCTTAGCAGTTTTATTTGTGTATCAAAGACCCAAGGTCTGTCCCTTACACAAAATAGTTACTGGGATTAAACAGCTGAGAAAACTAGGAGAAAATCTGCAGAAAACCAGAAAAGGTAAAAATTACACACAGAACTAAGTTTAGTGATACTAAATCATTCCTATCTCCAGAATTCAAGAGTGAAAACACCAACAGAAAAAGCTAAGAAATCCTATGAAAAAAATCAAGGAACTAGTCAGGCCTTTTGCTCTACTTGGAGATCAGTCTGGAATGTACGTGGATCAAACTAAACACCACCTCCCTCAGGATGCTTCCTACAGATCCCGGACTTTACTTGCTCTGTTTCCCAAGTACATTCAAATATTCCAAGCAACTCTCATGGCCCAAACAGATATCCTGCAAAGGAGGATTGACAGTTCCCAAACAATTATTCAAAGAACTATTATCTCCAAATGCTACTGGCTGTTGGCTCTCATAGTGGCTGTTCCCACTCTGGGTGCCTGTCCCTCCTGATGTGATTGGGGCACATGAAGCACTTGCTTTGCTTCCCCCATCTCTTACCTTATGGCTACAACATCATAAGGTTGCCAAGGCAGGGAATGTCTCGTGGTCTCTTTTCGAGGCAGACAATGAGCTCTTTGTTTTATTATTAGAGTTACATCACATTAAAGTGCTATTGATAAAAATGAATAAAATTATCCATGTGGCGCAGATGAGTCAGTGCTGTCTCATCACAAATTTTCCAATAAAAATAAAGTTAGGGCACCTTCACTGAAACATAAAAACTGGCACAGAAGAAATTCTCCAAAGCATCTAAGAACTGCCCTGAATATCTTACTAAGTGTAGAAAGCTGCATATGCTCTACTAGACTGCTGCCAACCTACACAAGTCAAGGTTTATTCAGCTTTAATCCATCTTAAATGATGTTTAAGTTTCATCTCATGCTTTCAGCAACTTGCAAACTCAATTGTGCTTTATCCAATTATATAATTCTTCTATTGACCCCATATCTTCTAAAATACTTCATTCCTAGCATAAAAACTCCTGGCTTCGTGTTTCATACAACAATCCCTTCAACACCTATTTCCTTGAGCTGCTTTTGATGTTTGCTGTCTTTTATACATCTTCCTTATCTCACCCATTTTGTTGTGATCAAATCCCCATAACTCAATCTTGTTTTGCTTTTGCCACTAATTTATTTAGTGATTTTAAAAGCAGAAGCATGTGGGTGTCTGTTAATGACCCAAAGTCCCAGTATCTAGATTGAAATGGGATTGAAAATGTAGTGGGAGAATGAAACACATTGGATCATACTCTCTGAGGAGGAAGCACACTTCAAGGTGTTTTCCTGCAGAACATTGCCATAGGATAAGAGGTAATGAAACAAAAAACCTTGGAGAAATCACAAACATTAGAACTACATTGATCAGCTAATAATGAAATTTCTGTAACATACAGAGTAATTGGTGGGGGGGAAGAGACGAGTATGATAACATTAAGAAGCTGAAAATGCTGGTGACAGCAGGAAATAAGCAAATCTGTTCTGACAGAACAAGAATGGATGTGAATGTCTGCCACATTAATGATAATTAGAAGAAACTAGGCAACTGGCTTTTCTTTCTCCCCATCCCCCCCCTTCCCCCCATTTTTAAGTTTTTTTTTCTGGGGTNACCCCATTTTTAAGTTTTTTTTTTTCTGGGGCATGCAGTTAAAGGGGCAATGAAAAAGGCAGGTAACATAATGTGGACAAGATGACTGATATTGGTTGTTTGCAGTCCTCTTGGAAAGACATCTGCTGAAATAATAAAAATACTAGCTTTATATTTCCCAAAAAATCAAGGAACAAGGATGCTCTCTGTTGTTATTGTCATTAAATATTTATACTGCTGTACATAGAAAAGAACACAGGTCAGGGCACAAATGTTCTGTGCAAATACTGCAAAGGATAGTCCAGACCCAAGAATGCACCAGTAAAAATAAAAACAAAACTCAAAAGATGCTGGTGGAAAACACAAATATAAGGGTCAGGGAAAAAGCTGCACTGAAAAAAAAAAAATCTATCTGTTCTCTCTCTTGATCATTCCCATCTTCCACCACCGAAGAACCTGATTAGTGTCCTGTCACCATAAATCCAGAGTTGACTGCCCAGATGAGGGGAAAAAAACCTTCAAAATCCCATTCATGCCACCTCCTTCACAAACTTGTCCTTTTAGCACAGATTCACCTATCCTCTCTCTCTGCATGATGTAAATTCCATTCTCCATCCCAGCCCTCTGTGCCTTGTGCCACAGGAACGACCAAGAGTCAGAAGTGGCTGGGGGACAGTTCAGGTGTGTGAAAGGAAGAAAGAGTTCAGAATTCAGAGCAAAGAGTTCTGCTATGGCGCCCTGGCCACTGCACTCTTCCTCCCTGGAACTCCTCTGACGTACAGCCTGGTTCAGATGATGTAAACCACCTCACGATTCTGCAATTCCAACAGCAGGTGTTCCCCTGAAACAAATGCACCCCTGAACTAGGTTTAGCCCTGAAATCACAAGAAATGTTATTTTGATCTTTGCGGGGGGAAAAAAAAAAATCAAGGTTAGGGGAAAAGGAAGCCTGAAAAACCCCACAACCTCACCATCCCTACCAAAGCATTTTTACAGAAATTAAAAAGTATTTCACTTTAGAAACACAAACACTTTTTCCTGGTGCAAAAAAGTATTTTTGCTTCCTAAATTAAATTTTCCCATTTTCCCTAGATGGTAATAAAACATTCAAACGTTTTCTAAGCATTTCTGTATGTGATCCTTTTGTTCTTCATGGCTCCAGAAACCTAAGACACAAAGAAATTGGGAACTTTGGAGTCTGTAGCTCTCCATGTCCCAGGTTCTGAACCAGGCAAGCCACCAAGACCATATCATTATCCCATACTCTGGAACATCTCCAGGCAGTTTCTTTAAAACACCAGAAAATAAGGGGAAAGAGACGGCATGCAGGCTGCTAAGTGGGTGCCCTCCAGGAGGCTACAGAGGTTTCCATCAAAAATCTACTCACTTTTTTCCCAACTAAATACTCACCTTGATATTTTATTTTTTTTTTAGGAAATTAACATTTCCAATTAGAGAATTCTTGACCCACATCCAGTGCTCATTAATCAGTGTATATTACTGAGCACAGAGGACTAATACATCTGTGTATACACAGGCATGCTCTTCCTTCCCTGGAGCACTTTGATGTCCAAAACAGTGGGCTACAATATTTCCGAGATGTACATGTTGCACAGCCTCAGGCATACTGCACCTGCTGAAAGGGTTGGCTAACTGCCAAACATCTTTCTTTTGGAAAAAGCATTTGCTTTAATATCTGCTAATTCCAGGAAGGGGGCTGTGCTCTTCTTGTTTGGCTATGTCTTTGCATTTGCAATGAACAAAAGAAAGGGACAAGGCAACCGTCTGTGGGTGCTTCACAGAAAAATAAAACCCCAGTGGACTTCTTATTACAAGGAGGAAAACAGAAAGAATAAGAGATAAAACAAGCTGAATGAAACGAGCTGACACCCTGATCTCACTTCTCTGCAGCAGACTTGTTAAGCATTCCAGCCCAGACAACCTAGAAAGCCTTTGAAATAAAATTCAAAATCAAAAGGTTTCCCCAAAGCATTTGCTTTTCCTTACAACAGTTTTGTTGTATCTAGTTTAGAGAAAGGGAACCCTACTCCTCCCTACACATTCTTATAGTCCTAAATGGAACGTTTCCAGGTCATTGGCCAGACAGCAATATTCAGATATATTAGAGACATTTGCAATTGGCAACTAGAGGTGATAATGAATACACTGTAATATTTTGAAATCATAAATATTTCCAATTAGGCGCATATGTAATTGCCATTCTATGATCAGGTTCACTCAGCACTGGAATTCATAACATAAGGTAAACAGAATTTTCTAAGTCACTTCCCTCCATGTGTTATGCTATTTCTGTCCACATAAATAGCACACTTAACATCAGCAAAAACCAACACAATCTGCCTTCAAATACAGTCTCACATCTCTTAACTTTATCAGCATCTCAAGATTATTACTAGCATGAGCCAAAATACAATGGTTTTAGTATAAAATTAAGGCTTCACACTAAAACAAAAGAATGAATCAGCAAAAGAAAACACAGCCTCCTCCCCATACTGAAGAGTGAAGTAACAGACTTCTCTCTGGAGATTTCAGTAATGAATTCCTGTGTTAATTGAAGCTGCAGACAATGCATGCGATCCAAATGGGCCTCTCTCTCTTCTCTCTCTAGGTGATGCTGTGCAGGAAAGAGCTTTTAAATCAGGCAGCGAGCATAATGAACTTCAATTTCCCTTTGACAAGGGCAAAATTACAAACATACACTTCACCTCCAGACAATTAATTAATTTGTTTACATGATTTCTTTGCTTTGTTTTACTTTCATGATTGTTTTTCCCCTCCACTCTTTTAGACCTTTTAACTCTCTAAGGTGTAGGATTAGCTTTTGATAACTCATCCTGGTCTCAGGCACTGAGACATGAAAATAAAGCAGATTTTTGCAGCAGGGAGGGGAGGTACTTCCCTTCAGGCTTACTGCTAGCACCTGGGGACAATGTTAAAGCACACATGCCCATTTTGTAGAGGACAGCATCGGCTTTTGCCCCTTGTTAGCAAGACAGACAGAATTGCTGGAAAATGTTCACCCATTTATTACCATGAAAAGATGGACTCAAACTGCTGGTGTCTGCAAAGACCGCAGTCTGACAGTCAGAGATTAAATGTGACTGACTTCCAGTGGCAAAAGTCTTCCCCACCAATGGGATGCAAAGGAGAAGGCATCAAAGTATCCAGCCAGAGCCAGCAACCAGAGGTGTGCACATTAATACGCAGCCTGCCAACACTGTGCTCCCACTCCTGTGGGACGAGGAAATCTGCCTCAAAAGTGCTTGGGAGGAGTAGCAATAAGGAAAAGAGAAAAAGCACAGTGGGCTCAGCGAGGACAGGACAGGTAGATTTGAGATAGAATTATTTATATTCACTCTCTTTTAGAAAGAATGTTTCTTCTATATAACACCACACACTAAATCCCTCTAGCAATATCAATACTGTCTACATTACCACAGTGGTGCATGTTTAATTTCATTTCTGCTGCTACAAATATAGGCCAATAAATTTGACAACACATCTGTTATTTACTTGCACTCAACACAAGCATATTCATGACATTTACTTTGCCAGTTTTAAATTTAACAGCTTTCCTTTTATTTATATCTACTTAGTGTTAGTGAAAAGTGCTCTGGTGACTTTCCATATACACGCAGTAAGTGCAGCACATTTAGCAACAGTAAAATATTCCTTGGCTATGTACCATTACTGCACATATTTCTGATTACACAGAACTAAAATATTTGAAAGTGGTACAAGATTTTTGCATCCCCTCACTTTGAGTATAACCAGTAACTCTGTGCAGCTAAATCATGTCTGCAGTTGTACCATCAGCAGAGACCCAGGAACTCATTTCAGTGCTCATTGAGTTGCTGACACAGTGAGGTCCTTCATAGACTGTGATTTACATCACAAAGAGGATTTCACATGAAATATTGGCTCATTCCTATCCTCTCCATCCTTTCATTACTCTTTTAGAGTAAAATATGAGTAGGGGATTAAGAAGCTGCGACCGTAGATATAAAGGGAGCACCACAAATATTACACAGCAGATTCTCCTGAGCAGTGGGACAGCTCTCCAAAGCAGTGTAGAGTTGATGAGTGCATCCAGCTCAAGAAACATTGGCACAGGAGCACCAACAGAGAACAGTGCTGTGCACACACTCATGCTGCTCTCATGCAGGAGCCAGGGACGGGGCTGTGAGGGCAGAGCACAGACACGCTGCCTCGCTCTTGCACTGCCCCTGAGCTGGGCTCTCAGTCTGCTGTCTCCTAAACCACAAATCCAGTGTTACAGTGGTTAAACCATACAAGTTTGCAAATAGCGTTACACAAATTACAGAAGACCAAGGAGGGAGATGAAAATTCACAAATCAATACAAGAGCGCAGACACGAAATTACAGCAGTAAGATGACTTTTCCTGTCTGACCTCTGGATTCAAAATCTCTGCATTTTCATGGTATTACAGCTGGAACAAAGAAGCTCATTGACATTTGACAAAGCTACACAACTACTATGCATTCCTGCAGTGTGGCCTTCTTTTGCTATTAGTTGTAGTTGTTAACTGCACAAAACTGACTCCATAAATAAAAGATCACAAATGTGCTAGAAAAACTCAATAACTGTGCTGCTTAATAATAAGGCCCTCAGCCCATGGTCAGATTTTACAGATTCCTCAGACTCAAGTATGCCTGTTGCAACGAAAATGTGCTAGCAAACTGAAGACCATACGACAATAATCTGCTTTTCTAAAATACAGCGTGCAGAGAACTATGTATATAAATACACTCCATAACAGTAGGGCTGGTGCACACTCAGCATGGGGTCTTCTAGAATCTATTTTGTAGTTTTGCACATGTAACAGCTTTGCAGAGACAAAGAATAAACAGTGCAGAGGAACCAACTATCAATGGAGTGGATGTGGATAGAGCAGCCACACTGTGAGTGTGTGTGCAAGTGTCTTTTGGGGATGGTGGCAGGGGGGAAGTAGGAGAGAGTAAGACAAGGTAGCTCACACCATCCAAAATTTCTATCCTGCACTGATTTGGTACCTACTTCCCAATCTGGAAAAACCTTGCTAGCTCTGCTGAGGACCCACAGCTGCCTCCCAGCAAACCCCCCAATTTCACTGGAATCACTAGAGGTTCACACTAAGCAAAACTCCAGGTCTATGCCTCTAAATAACTATGTTCTATAAGTAAGGCACTTTAGATATTTAAAGTTCACAAAACTGAGTAAGCAACGAGTAAAACTGTCAGATTTACATGATACATTTTTCTTGCAGAGCGTCTTTGAAAGGTGTTTAAGGTCATCCAAATATTCCCTCAGAGTAATGGAAAAAAATGGTTCCTTTGAATTTTTTCAGCAATATTAACATTTGATCAGTGCCATTTCTGAACAGGTAGCAGCCCAATGCCAGGGCATGCTTATCCATAGAACTGAAGACCACATTCAGCTCATTTCATTAAAAGCTTTTTACACTGCACAAAACAGCAGCCAAGTCCGGTCACTCAAAAGCAGGATGACTGCAATGGTTAATTTAATTTCCAGAAAAGTGATATCTGTGGTACAAATAGAGTGTTTTAAAAACAGTAGGTTACATGCCTCTTAGAACTTCTGTTAGGAGTATCAACTAATCTGTGGATAATTGATGCAGTCAAATTATCTGACTTCCAATTCCCAACAGATACCTGTGGACACTACAAGAAAAGACAGTCATAGTCAAGAGACTTCACCTTGCAATGCATTCTTACACATATTTGAGATAAACCAAAACTGCTCAAAGTTGTCTGACAGGTGCTCAGCCATTCAACACAAAAATGGACAGCCAGCAGAAATTAAGACTAATAATGACACGTAAAAGCTCTTCAGACATCAAAATAGGCTTAGAGACATTTGAGAGATGCTCACAAGAAGCATTTTGATTATACAACTGGAACTACAGGATTCAACTAGGAAGATGTTTCAGCTTTGGGAAACCATGGAACCAGGTGTGCCTTTAGAACCAGGGCAGGTTCGTGTAGGTTTGAAACTGGGTTCCCTGAAAAATTACAGCTGGGGCTCCAACCTCAGCTCAGGTTCTGGAGATGAGGCTACAAAATTTCCTCCCACATGAAGAAGATATGGTAACAGGAAGAACAATTATTCTCTGTCCTAATAACTCTGGCAGAAACATTCAGAGTTATTCTTACCAGGTTTTGGGTCATGCAGAACACAAATAATTAAGTTCCTATGCCCAGATCTGTAGGCACACAGAAGCAATATACATGTACTAATTATCAAGATGAACATCAATGGCATGACTCATCAGAAATAAACAAAGCTACTCTCAGCAATATATTTTCCTCAAGGAAAAATACTTAAACAGGAAAGCAGAATAAGCTAAAGCAGGCAGGCGTAAAACAAAACATGAGATTTCCCCCATCTTGCAATTCCTACAATAAGCATGAGATTCAACCTGTCTCAAAATCTCTGCCCACAGTCATTAAACAAATTTATTCTCCTTTCCACATGCAGAAGGCAGAGGAAAGCTGAGTTGAGGTTAACCATTTGTTCACTGAAAACAAAGCATCACCAATTCAGATTCTCACAATGAGCTTTGAACACATGGGAGATACAGGAACAGATACCAGATAATGCCCCACTCAACCTGATTTACTTCCCTAAACAAAAAACAGAAGCCTCACTTCTTCATGGTAATTAAAAAATTCCATCTTTCCCAAGACCACTGCAGGGTTCTGCATTTAAGTCTAGAACTGACAACCTCTACCTCTACAGCTCTCAACGATCTCAACTTCTGCTTTTGATCTGCCTTAGGTAGGTGGGTAAGACCTGAACAAAGTTAGTTCATGAAACCTGGCCCTAGTGACCCAACCTTACCATCAAGGTTTTTTTCTTCCCAACCCCTAATAAAGTTGAATTTATAATTACAAATACAAAGCATTTTCATTGGCACATGTAGAAACTCATACTATACACATATTTGTGAATAAATACACATATAAATATGTGTATTGCTTTAATGCAAATTTCAAAGGTCATTTGCATGTGACGTATGGAAATGAGTCATGAACCTTGCTTCAAAGTTTTTTTCATTGCTCTACAGAAGAAAGAAGCTCCAAACAGTCCCAGAGAAAATAGGCTGTTGTTAAGGAGTGCTGAAGCACTAGGTTTCATTAGTTAGATATCAGTGGTATCATGCATATCATTAACTTTTTGGTGTGATCAATTATTTTGTGATCTTTTGACGAGCCTAAGTAGGAAGAAACAAGAACAACGTAAAGCAACGGTCTTTAAAAGAAATAGAGAAGGTGTGGGTATGTTTTTTAATCAATACAGAAAGCACTGTGATTCCATAGTTGCACACAAGTTTATCAAATAATTACAATTTGAGACTGGCCTTTGCTTGAGTGCCTAAAGGAAAACAGAACAAAGAGAATTCTACATCCAGCCTTAAAACCCCACTGAAAAATGCAGGTGGTTTCTGTAGTATTTGATTTTGCTTCTGCTGCTGCTGTCATACCTTGACCTGTGAGGCAATCTGTTGCTAAGCACAGGTTGCATCATTATGGATAATGCATATATTTTGTATAAAGCTAATACATATATAAAATGCATATATAATGATACAAACACCACAAGGCATTAGAGTTATTTATACCTGTGTGATTCACACACAACACCACTAAAATGTGGCTAAGATTCCTTCCCCCCATTAAAGGCCAGCACTTTCAGAGGCCAGCCTGAACTCCAACCATACACTGTTATATCACTGTAAGCACCCATGACATATAACTAAATTACACAGCACAGTCATGACACTGCTCACATTTAGAACTGTAGGGTTTTCACAAACATCTGCTTGACTTGGGATATGTAGGTGAATAAATTCACAAAGTCCAAGCTGTGCTTTCCTGTGAGTTTTAAAAAAGTCAGAAGATGACCTTGATCTTGCTTGACCCTAATCTATGTTTTCTTTCAAGATTTTGTATACCTCTGTAAACAAAAACGCAGAATAAGAATAAAAAAGTTAGCAGTTGATGAAATTCATCTGAATTTAAGAGTTCTTATTACAAAACTTTAACAAGCCACTAATTTTTACAGTCTTCACATAGCTGAGGATACAACACTCATTTCTGCTAGCACTTCATAGCCATCTATAATTCTGCCACAAAGATTATTTTTCTAATTTGTCATTGTGACATGGTCACACATCACAGTGATCCTAGCTCTGCACTGCTGCACAGATTTCCTCTCTCTGCCCAACATATATGGCCTGTCTTTATTTTCACAGCCTAGCCTGTCTAGTTTTTCTCTTATTAAGAGATCATTTCTCATCTTCCAAAGATCTATTGCTTCAGTCTCCACTCAAATTTACACATAGGCAACTTTTTGCTGGTCCTGTTACTAATACTTGGCAGGAGCTCCCAATTAAAAATACATGAAGTACCCCAGTACTCCCCTGCAATTTTCAGTTAAAATTCTTAAAAACCCTTGAAGTGTGGAGATCCCCACCCATAGCTGCCTCATTGTTATTCCTGTCTTATTCCTTATTCCCTTCATCTGCCTATGAAGGTACATCTGTTGTCTTTCCCTAGGTTACTAGTGTAACACTCTTGATAGAATAAAACATGCCTTTTTTTTTTCCCTCACATAAATCCAGTTACTTAGAAAATACCTGACACTCCATTCCTAGTTCTTCAGCTCAGTATCTTTTTATCATTTTCTTTCAAACCATATCTCCAATGTTTTCTGAATAAAGTAGTAGGTGATAAGCACAGGAAAGTAAGCAAGAAACTACTAGAAACATCAAACAGGAAGGCACTACACAGCTGTTTCTGAGCTAAATAGAATTTTGCACCAAACGTGATAAGGGATAACTTCAAACTACTAAATCCTCCTCCTCAAAGCCTACACCCAGCTAGGTTGAGCAGCTTCAATGTCCTCACAAGTGAATAGACACATTCAGCAGAGATGCCTCTGTTCAACAAATAAAACCTGAGAACCCTCACTTTTCTGCAAGTTAAGATTTCCTTCACCCTCCTCCTCTTTTGCAAGTGTAGTGTAGCCAGCCATCCTAGCGAGGAGCAGAGCTGCAGTCTCTGCAAGCAATGAGCTGTTCCTGCAGCTGTTAGCACAACGCCTCCCTCGAGAGTGCTCTGAAGTGCTAACAGTTCACCAGAACTTCCACACCACTTCTCCTCACGGGGGCTTTTTTCCCCAATTTCACTTAAGAGGTGAAGTCTAAGACAAGCAAAAAGAATGAGTATCTTCTTCTACATTTGGATTTTCTGAATCCTCTTGAAGAAGTTTCCCCTTTAGAGTTTCTTCTTAGAAATCAAACACATGGAGAAGTATGCATCCAAATTTTTGTTTATATATATTTAAAATATACATAGAAGTGCATATATAAATACATATATATATGTGTGTATATACATGCATATATATTTATATCTATAAAACCAACCACCTTCAGAATGGCTGGATTACTTAAAACTGAATGCTTCTGCCCTAAAAAGCTGGGGACTCAGTCAAGAACGTAAAAACAGAAATGTGCAGGGAAACAGTCTCTTGCTGTTACCTGCATTTAATTACTCCTCACCATTCATCTATCATACTACATAATCTCAGTATACAAGAAAAGACAATACCTTCCTGGGCATGCAACAACACAAATCCCAAGGGTTTCTGTACTGCCTTTCAAACCCTCTCCAAGCTAGCAGGGAAAAGGAGACTAGTTTTGCTTTCTGGGCAGTGATTTTCCTGGGAGCCTTTTAGTGGCAGCCTTTTTCAGGCATGCAGCAGGGTGGGTTCAGATAAAGCACTGCAGTCCAGTGCTCAGGGTCTACTGTTGGATACCACCAGGCTCCTGGATTCTGCATCTGGCCCTAGAAACATCTTCCTGTGTGGCCTTGCTTTAGACTTGCAAGAGATTCAATTGCTGCATCTGTAAAATAGATATAATAACAGCAGTCTAACTGTTTCCCTATTGCCCCAGGAAAATTTTCTGAGCATTATTGTTTTATCCAGTAGAGGCACCTCTTCCAGTGATAAGCACCGGGAAATTGTAGTTTCTAGGTGGACATTTTTGCCCACGATGAATTCACTCATTTTACAGGATAAGACACTGGCTCCCAAGCTGAACTCCACCCCTTTTAATTTTGTGTTGAGGGATATTTCTCTTGAGAATGCACCCGTACAAGCCAGAATTACTGCACTCTTCCTTGCCAGTGATGTACTGTAAAATCTAAGGTAAATCACTCACTCCTTTACCTTATTTTGCCCATTTTATTTAATAGAAGTATTGCTGTGTTACTGGAAACATCTGCAAGGCTGTTCTTAGGGTCAGCTAGATATTCATCACCTCAAAGAACCCAAACAATGCAGACACACCTAACAGCCTATTCCAGTGCTACAGTGCCTTCTTAAAAAAAAATAAAATTATATATGATTGCTTGCAAAGAAAGAACTGCAAGAGAATAACTCTAGATTAAAGCACCATCTTTTAACAAACAACAGATACATGCTGCCAACTGCATATTTGAGGAGAAACTACTCATTTCTGAGGTCAGAGGGAACAACTCCTTTCTGGTATGAAAAAGAAAAAGAAATAGAAATAACCTAACCAAGTAATAAATAAAAGGAATACTTTTAGCCCATATAACCATTGAGGCATGCCACTGAAAGAAGAGAGGCTGAAGAAAGACTATCAAAGGAGATGAGACATTCACTGCAGACAAATAATACCTGGGATATAATTCAAACTGCCATCAAGGTAGAAATCAGCAAAAACACAATGAGTTACTGTGTACCTACAGAACAATGTCATGAACACCTGGTATTTCCCTTTATTAGGGGTATTCCATGTTCTTTAGCAGGAAATGCATCGTTATAGAATTGTCAGCCAAGGGATATGACTAAAGGCATCACTGCAGCACAACAGACTTAAACCCCTGCTCATCTGCTGGAAGCAGCTCATGCACAGCATGGAGACTTTAATGATGGCTGGAAACGCCTTCTAGGCTTAAACCTATTTGCACACTTTGAGATCATAGCACGATTGTCAGCAGTAGCTGCCTTCAAAATAACTCCTAAATGTTTGTTTTGTAACTGGCAGCCACACTGTTTATTGGAGAAAAAGGTGGAGAATGAAGTGGCATGTGGAGATGCCACAAAGGGCATAAAATGATGGGTCATGTGTTTTTTTAAAACCTGCCACAAAGCTCCTGTCTATATGTCCTGGTTAAAAACAACACAGTCTGAAAGCACCAAAGAAAGAGATATCTTCAAAAGTGAATGCAGAAAAGAAGAATGTGGGATTCTAGGATATACCATTACTAAGGCTGGTTCTGGAAATAGCATGGATGTACTCTTGTTGGGGTATAACGGGAATTTTTTGGGTTTAATTTTTCTGGGGGAGCTGCTGGCAGTGCGTTAGTTCCCAGACAGCTTTGCTGTAAACTTCAGCTGAAAGATGGCAAGTACATTTTATTATATTGTTACAACCAACTACAGGCCCAGATCTGCCTGCAAACCATGTGAATTCAGATCCTACCTCCCATCTAATTTTTTGTTACCAAAAGATTTTTATAGCAAAAACCAATCAGGAAACAAAGGTGGTAAGATGCTAGTAAGAGTAAAAAAAGAAAAGAAAAAAAAATCCATTACTTTAAAGGTGTGGTGTTCAGCATCTGCCACTTCTTTGGTGATAGTTCTCCATGTATTGGAGCTATTGCTCATTAAAAACTATAGCAATTACTGTAACTTTCTCTTTTCAGATCTGCATAGAAATGCATAATGGTACCATGGCAGGTTCTTCCTTTCTTTCTTTCGTTCTCTCTCTCTTCATTTGCTCTCTCTTCAAAATACAGATTATCTTTTTGCACTCTAGTTTCAGTTACTTTTACATGGGAAAACTTCCCCTCACTGCTTCATTCTTCCCTCATCTCTAATGCCCAAGGGGCTATCTTGCATGAACTCCTCCAAAAAAATTCACAATCAGAAAGCCCACATGCAGGATTTTGAAGCCACAAGTTAGAATCAAAGGCAGGGATCTAGAGCAGTTTACATAAAAGCATTTTTATTCTATGTAAAATTATAACTTTCACCCTATCTGCAGACCCAGATGTCACCCCCAACACCACAAAAACATCCTGCACATACACGCTCACACTCACTCTTCAAAAGCCTTTGCCTAACAGGCTCAGCTGAGGTTTAAATGTTCTTCATTTAAGTAACTAAGTCCATTGATCTCAGGTGACTTAGACTTATGTACTAGGGGATGCATATGCCTAAGCCTTTTTTTGAAACATGTTTAGGTGGAAGAATGATTTCCTTTTGGTTCCCTGCAAATAATATCTGCATCACCAAAAATCTATCAGAGTTACCAGTAGAAATTGCTTCTTGAATTTTGAATGTCCAGTTCAGTTGTCCTCACAGCAAAAGACAAAATGGAAACACACTGGAGCTGACAAAAGATCATAGTAAGAAACTTCACCTTCGTATCCATAAAACAACTCAAGTAAATCAATATCTCTGAGTGTCTTTATCATTAATCACTTTAAGGAGACTTGAAAATATTTTTCCCCCACAAATGGTTTGCCATTATGCTCAAACAGGTGATCCTTTGAATGAAAGATTGAAGTACTGAATGGAAGCAAGGTATATAACAGAAAACGATCTGGTTCCAGCTACAGTTAGACTTCACACTTGTAGGCAGTATTAGAATGCCCATAAGTGCTATGGAGGAGGAAAACATCAGAAAAAACCCCCTTCAAACTATCCAGTTTTGCCTGTTGACATTATAGGATGGCTTTCTCAAACATGGTTGAGGTATTCTTTACCGAAACCATTTTGTGTCCTCAATCTCAGAAGCTTCTATGTTGTATGTATGCACGCACCCAAGCCAACACAGACGAGTTAAAACACGATGTTCTGAGGGCAAACTCAAACACTGAATTAATAAAACATCGACCATAAAATGGATTGTAGCATTCAGTGCAAAGTGGTCCAAATTCTGCTAAGGGCATCTATAATAGAAGCATTAAACATATGTGGAAATACGATACACATGGTTTTACAGACAATTACACCACCCCAGTGAACTCCAGTCAAAGTTACTCCTTGTTTCTTGGCTGAGGTGCTTGCTCGTGGCCTATTCACTAACTCCATTTATGTATTTCTAACAGGGATTTCTGGTACATTTCCAAATAGCTTTATTCATTTATTAACAATGTGAACTGGGATATGCAGATATTTTTCTCTGTAGTTCCCTGGAGATCAAGGGGCACAAACTTGCATAAAGCAAGAGCCAACAAATGAAGTGAGTAAATTAAAATTGTAAGAGGAGGAAAAAAAAAAAAATCAACCAATTGCCAGATATTGAAATTATTGTTATTGAGAAGAATAATTGCACAACCTCAAGGAATAACCGAGCAGCATTTGTTTCAAAAGTATTCAACCAGCTTCAGGTCTTGTATAAGCACACAGCTGTGAGAGGCTCCTTCAACTACTCATTGCCACTTTCTGCCCCTTTTGTATCAGTACTAATTAGCAACACAAAGAAATACCCTCTGCCTTTCTCTCATCATGCTGTTCAACTCGCCTGGTTTTTTTGATAGCATAATCCAGTGTTTGACATATGCTTCTGCAAGATCATATTATCTAAAAAAATATTACCAAGCAACCTCTGAATGAGGACTACATTAATGAGGACTACTCAAAGCCTGAGTGAGGGGTAAGTTGAATAACAGATACTTCTACTGCATTAAAACCATTACAGAGCAGGCTTCTTCCTAATATAGGTGCTTGACATTTCCCATTAAAATAACTTATTTCGAGCTATTACCATTGCAAAAATGAAAATGTTTAGGCTGAAGTCACCAGTGCTATCTGTCTGCCTTAAGTTGTTTGCTTCATGAAGTTTTAGCTCCAAAAGAATATCTGCTTCTGAATAGCATTTCCTCTTTGGAGCCAGGAAGAGCCCCCAAGACTCACAGCATTTCCATACTTTAAACAAAGATTTGTGAGCAACTGATCCAATAATTTCTCCCAACTCACTTTAGTTATTGTTCACAACATTAATAACCTTGGGAAGCTTTCTTGCATGAGGTGACATCTTTTAGCAGACTAATACATAGCACAGGTAGAAAAATGAAGTTTTAGGGAAAACACAAGCCCTTTCTTTGTGCCCCAAAGGGAAACAGTGTTACTTTACCACAGCTTTCAGAAGAAAATCTCATTTCCCCAAAAGCTTCCAGATATTCATCTGCTATGTGGTCAAATAAAAGTTATTGCCAATTTACAAATCCTGCTTTGATCTTTAGGACATTACAGCTACAACAAAAACAACATTATTCCCATCGGTTACTTTGTTGCATTCAAATAGCAAAAGAAAGTGCAGTTACAATTAATATTCTAGTCCTGTTGTAACCTGGAGATGTTCCATGGTAAAATCTCAGCTTTTTGGGTAATTTGCTTGCTTAAGTAAAGCCAAGAAGTACCACACACACACAAGAGAAGAGTATTTGCATGGCCAGATACTTAAAACAGGTAAACAGATTTGTTTTACTATTCATTTTTACTTGCCAGCTGTAGGCCCCAGGATATGATATGCAGAAATACTGAGCATTCACAGCTTTAACTTAAAACAACAGGAAATCTATGTAAAAATTCTAAACACCACCTGGTGCTAACAAAATTCTCGAGACAGTTTATCAATGTACAATTTACTAAGGAGAACAAATTTGCTGCAAACCCATGGAAACTCTTGACTTTAAGACTTCTGTTCCTTAATAATGATCTTTTAATATATCTATGTGCCTTGGTGGTGACAGCAGAGATGGAGACACACTGTCCACAGATGAGAGCTTGACCAGAGTACTGATGGACTTACAACCTTTTAACATCAGTACATAATAATACTGAAACATTGCTGTTGTGGTTTAAACCCAGAAAGCAACCTAGTACTGCGCAGAGGCTCACTCACTTTTAGCCCCCCACCTCAGTGGGATGGGGAAGAGAACTGGAAACCAACAAAATCTGTGGGTTCAAATAAGAACAGTTTAAGAACTGAAATAGAGAAAAATATTTTAAAAATATTCTAACTGTAATGAAAAGGGAGATAATAGAAAGAGAGAGGAATAAAACCCCTAAAATGAAGAGAGATACACAATACCATTGTTTACTACCCACTGACTGATGCCCAGCCTGACCCCAGCAGGGATTGTCCCCTCCTCCCAGTCAGTTTATAGACTGAGTGGACATCCTGTGGTATGGAACATCCCTTCAGGCATTTCCATCCCAGCCCTGCTCCCTCCCGGCTCTTTGTGCACCTCCCTCTGGCAGAGCATGAGACACTGAAAAGTCCTCGACTTAAGGTAAGCACTGCACAGCAACAACTAAAACATCAGTGAATTATCAATCTCATCGTTAGACTGAACCCAAAACACAGCACTGCACCAGGTACTAGCGAGAAAATTAACTTTATCCGCGCTAAATACAGGACAACCCGTCTACAATATCTTATTAATAATTTACAAGCAAGAGGAAACCTTACTCCAAAGATTTGATAATATCCACAAAGATAAACTAGCCTATAACCACAGATAGCAGCATTGCATCAATATGCCAAGAAGCTGGATCTCAACAGTGTTCTGCAGGCTCAGAAAATGACCTTGCCTCCTGCTCCTGAGTCAATAATGACGGCAACAGCACAGCAGGTATGAGCCCAAACCCTAATGCTGAATCAATAATCACTCTGCTGGGTCATGGCCCCGCATCAATCTGAGATAGTTTCACATTATGTTGTTGCACCACTTGTATGATACTGCAAGGTCATCTTGCATTGGTTTGGTGGTGCCATGCCATGGTGTTGGCATGAATAGGTACAGATACCTGCCTGTGACAGCAAATGAGTATAGAGAGAGATGCTGAATTTTGAAATGACCATCAGGGAGTCATCATGCATGATATTATTGATAATGATTGGTGACTTGTACGTCACAAGGTTGATTTTCCCTTTACAGGACAAATTCAGGTGACTGTGAATCCCAAGCAGGCAAAGTTTTGCCAAAACTAGCAAAGGCACGCCTTCACACAAGACTGTCCTTTCTCATTTTCACTGCGACCTGAGTGGACAGAAGGTACTTTGTTCTTGCACACTTTTTATCTGCTCAGCCATTTGACTGAATGTGATTGACCTCACTACAACCCGTGCCGAGTAACAAGATTCAAAAGGAAACTCCTGTGACAAGGAAATGGCCCAATTATGCTGAGACCAGCTTTTTCCCTGGCAAAAAAAGATTCAAAGCATAACACATCAAGACACAGAAGGAAGCAGGCACCCAGTGACTGCTGTTGAAGGAGGAGAACAAAGGGATGGCAATTATTTTAATAATTTTCCAAGAGGTGGCAACAATGTTTCATATAATTGCAGAGGGAAGCAGAAATGTCAATAGTTCCAGCCAGCCTTTCTTTCTGAATGGTGACTGAATCAGCTCTTCATTTAGGGTATTGAAGCATCAACTATTTCCCATTAAACTACACTTGGGTCACTCTGCTTTGGTCACACTCAGCTTAGATTGGATTTGAGAGTGATAATTACTGTGAATTCACATCATTTTCCCAGGGTGAATTTGTTTCAGTTTCTTGAGGCTATTTCCCCATGCATGTTTCCTTATATTTCTCCTTTATTGACACATTGTTTTCTTCTATTTCCTTATATTGCTACAGTGCTGATTGTTATTGAAGCATGTTTTCCTGAGATTCATTTCAGCGGGTTTCATCTTTAAAAAAACCCAGATATTTATATCCATACTATAAAATATAACAAGGACCGCTTTTAAACAAATACAAGAACAGCCCAGTAAGATTAAACAAAAGATGACACACCAATTACTATTTCTTTTGTCTTTGTTTTCAATGGCACCTAGTAAGCAGCAAGCCAAGCTGGCAGTAGACCTTGTGCTCCTCTGTGTGTGAGTGTGCACTGGGCAGGAACAAGAATCACTCTCTAAAAGCATGCAGTTTGAAAATGACATGCAAACTAGTCAAATGTTTTGAGAACACTCAGCAGAACAACAAAGTGTAACAGTGAGGAAGAATGTGCATACCCTGCATCGGGGTGGACACAGAGCTCCGTGGAAAGGTTTGTGCACAATGCAAGGATTCCAAGATGAGGAAATATTCTCCTTTCTATCATTTACCCACCTGCTGTAACATTAGAGGTGAACTGATCCAAAAAGCAGTTATACTAGAAGGGTCTGTAATGAAGCTGGAGTACAACTGGGAATTTTAAACAGAACTTGTCTCAGTCTCCCTGTACTGTGTGTAACCTGTTCTGGAGTTCCCAGCCCATCACTTCATATTTCATTTTGACAGTTCAGTGTATCCCACCCTGAGTGCTTGACCTGAAAATGTAGACATGTTTCAGATGAAACAGAAGGTTAATTAGAAAAGCTGAAGCCATTAATGAAGGCTATCAATTATTAATCAGTTGGTCCACTATTCTCTCTCCCCTTATCCAGAAGTATTTACAAGTCAGTGATAGGTTTCTAGGACTGATGACATCTTTTAGCAGCTGTATCACTCTGGTTATATGATTACACCCTGCGAGCAAAGGAGGAAAACATCAAACACATCTGCAGACAGAAGACTTCTAAGGAAAAATTCAAAGTGATGAAAGACAAGAAAAACTACTTCACACCTCCAGAACCCTCCTGACCACTGCACTGCAGTGGACTCTGGCCTTGCATCTGAGTCCCTGAGTGTTGCTGGTAATGAATCACTGAATTGTGAGACACAGGATATTTAAACATAGGTTTGCATTTTCATAAAGAAAAATCCCACCAACAGCTGTTTTAAAGTAAATATCAGTCAAATAATAGATGCACCCTATGACATAAAGAACCTACCAGGAGTTTACCACAGACAGGTAATTTTGAATACTCATAGACAATGTTGAAAGATGTTAGAATATTAGCAAGGAAAATTATCTTCAGAAAATGAGAGCAGAGTTTCTATTAATTGTCCTCACATACGTGAAATTTATGTCCCTTACAAAATAAATCCATCATTGAAGAAAAATGTTTAATTAAGAAATGTTAATAGAAACATGCCTTTTCAACAATTTATATTAAGATTTTATTGCCACGTTAAAGATGAAAGCCTACTCAGTTGTGAAATCATCACTTACATAAAGTGCTAAAATCATCATCATTTGTTAACTGTGGAGTGAGGGAAAAAGACTTAGGAAATGCAACATGGAACCGGTCTTCAGAGGAAATGTTGATTACCTTGGTCTTTTCCTTCTCTGGGATTCTTCACTACTGCTAGATGCAGGCTATTTTTCCATTGGGGTTTTTCAAAACTTAAAGATGCTTTTCTTGGATTATGGTTTGCATCATCATAGATCAATTTTAACTTCTAACTTGAATGATTATAAGTTTATTAAATAATATCACATACTGAAGTAGCCACTTTACAATAAAGCAGTGTACAAAATTGACAAGAACTGGCAAAATGACATCACATTCCTCCCCTCTAAGGTCATTAAAAATAACTTTAACCTACCTAAAATAAACCTAACTCTATTGAATGTACATTATTATGCCTTCTGCTTCAGAAAATTTTCTATTCCTTTGTGGATCAGAGATCTGCAGAACAAACTTTATCTTTAGTAATACTTAATGTCTTTTATCCTCAGGAGGAAACTCACCTTCAGGTAACTCCATTGCCTGATTGTTCAGTGTAGACAGAATATTTTCCAAGGCAAAAGTTTACAGAAATTTTACAAAATATATCCCACCATTGTACTAATTTTATATCTCTTTTTATCTTATCTTCCACTTGGAATAAATTATTGCTTGCAAATACTTTTCTGTTGACCCTTGTCACTCTTCTTCAGATAAAGTTTCAGGAAGTCCTGGACCATTTTAGACATTAACTTGCAAGTTCTTAGTGGATCTTTGAGAAATGTCCATTTCACCCTTCTAAATGGACCATCACTGTCGCCCTATCCCCACATTTTGGAGGCTATACTCCTTTCATCTATACTGAATCATACTTTTCCCCAGTTTGGCAATCCTTCAACAAGCTTCCAAAGCCTGAAGGAATCCCCCAGCACTCCAAATGTGGGGGCAGAAACTGACAATAAGTTGGCACACACACAGGCTACAAGGATATTCTTCATCCTGATCTTAATACTATATAGTATATACTTAATTCTTAATTCTATGAGTCAAAGAGAACATAAGTAGCAGAGAAATTCAACAACAAAAACTACCAGGGTTTTTAGCAAGACACTATCATTACAAAACTTCAGATCTAATATTGATCTCAGTGAAAATTCTCAAAGGAATAGTCTGTTTCTATCAAAAACAATAAAAGCACTTTCAAAAAAGTAAGACAATTGAGTTGTTTATATTAGTACAACAAAGCACCCTCTTACCTTCAAGCAGTTGTCCTTTTATACTTTGGAAATTAATTCCAGATCCTGTGAGGGTTCTATTTTCTTTCAAACTTCTAAAATGACTATAGTTATATTCCATGTCTTCTCCCAATTTTTTTTATAATCTCTGAGTCAGTACTTACAACACATTTCCAAGCACACCACCCAAACTCTGCTAACAGCTCTGACATGGGAAGGGAGGCAGGAGGCACAGATCCTAAGAAGCAGCACAAACCTGGACACCAAGAGATGCAGTGATGACAACTCCAACTATCCTGACTTTTTAGATTCAAAGCAGTCTTTAGGGTCAAATGTAGCCATTCCACATGGAGCAGATTCAGGTTTACCAACCAGAAAATGGAAGGAATTTTCGTCTCCCATTTGCTCAGAACTGTTCCCATAATGGTGTGTAGTGGCTGTGGCTCAGACCTGGCTGGCAACCAAACTCTCTCCCAGCTGCTTGCTCACTTTCCTTCCTAGTTTTTCCTCTCTTCTGTTGAAGATGAGGAACAAGAAGGCTCATGGTTCAAGATAAAGACAGGGAAATCTCTTTCCACTTACTGTTGGGAATGAAACAGATGCAGCTGAGAGAGATTAATTTACTGCTAGTGAATGTATGTTTATTTATTTACTGGTTGGGTTAGCAGCAAACAAAAAGACCAGCATTAAAACAGAAGGAAAACACCTTTCCACAGCTCAGCTTGTCCTGAAATTGGTCCATTTTGAAGCCAAATTAATCTGGCATGGGCCATACCTTGGTCTTGTCCCACAGAAGCTGGCCTGCCCACATTTACACCCAGTACATGGTTTTACATATGTGCTATAATAATTTAGATTGTTTCTGAAAAATCCCTTTTTCCTCTCAGTAGTATTTAAACAAGGTGCATTCACATCTGTGGATAAATCAAATTTGAAGCAGATGAATTTACTTTTGCAAATATCTGCCCACTTATGCTGTAATTTTTGGGGGTACCTCTCATCTCTGTACCTACTTTATACACTTGAGATAGTGCAGTTGGTAGTGGTGTGGACCACAGGCTCTTTAGCCCACGCAACAAAAACAAAAAAGTCTCAAATTACGAAGGAAGTAATTTTTTTTTGTTCTCATTTTAAGCAAGTGGCAAAGACAACTTTCTCCCTTCTACTCTTCCAAGTAACAGAGTCCATGTCACTAACCATCACACCTGACCAAAGACAGAATGCAACGATCCCACCAGAGAGCACGGCCCTGCAGATGAACTCACTCTGCCCCATATTTGCCTGGTTTCAGGAACTTATCGCCTACTCCAACAGGCAAGAAACACAAAAAATGGTTCTAGTTGCATTTGAGTAAAAAAAAAAAAAACACATCAAGATTTATTTTTAATGTCTTCTTAAAAAGTACTGAACAATGGTCAACAGCTAAAGCTTTGAGCTTTTTAACTAGCTCAAATGTATTCTCTGGACATTGCCTTGCCCAGGTGATATGAGTGACCCCCAAACCCCAAAACCACTAATTGTATCAGCAGTTCTGGGAAGGAAGCAGTGAAAATCATTCTCCCAGGAAAAGCGTGCCTTTTGACACAGAAGTGCAAACGTGAAAGCCACAATGCTTCTGTAACAAGCTAGCTAATTTTTTTTCTCATGTTCAAAAAACCAGAAACTGTCCAGTGACTGTCAAGCATCACCTTCATGGGTAGCTCCAAATCAGGAAATTCTTTCAGCAAGCACTAGATGCATCATGAACAAAATACTACACTGCATCATGATCTCAGGCACATGGCATTATTCTGAGGGCTGTCCTGTGCAGGGCCAGGAGTGGGAAATGATGATCCTTGTGCATCCCTTCCAGCTCAGGATAATCTAGGGTTCTGTGAATCCTGTCAATGACAGTGAAGGGATTTTATATTCACAATTCCTCTATTGGAGAAAAAAAAAAAAAATTTTCCCTAACATTGATATATTTAAAAGTTGTTTAAACTTACAATTTGCCACTTTCACTGAAGACAATGAAATTCAAAGAAGAGAGACACAAGAACCGGGTAATATGTACATGTCACAGTAGCAATATTGAAAAATCTACTGGATTGTCATCATTTTTAGTCATTATCATGTGTGTCAGAGTAAGACCAGGTGTTATGCAGAGAACAATACTGAAAGCATTATTCAATACCTAAATGAGGTGGGCAAAGCAGCTCACATTCCCAGTTTTGCCTATTTTTGCATTTTTAAAGGCAAAATACTCCTTCCCTATGCCTCTATAAATCTCTTATTCTCCGAGCTTCTTTTCACCCCCGGTTTTGTAATCTAAGTTTTTCATTAATGAAATAAATAAGACTGCTAACAAATAGGTCTTCTGAGAGGAGGGGGAGAGAAGGGCAAGCAGGAAATACATTGTGCAACTGATCAAGGGATGTTAAGACATGGCCAAAGTAAATCAATACTGGGTGCCTTGCTTCAAAATCGCGTGCAAAAACGTATTACCTCTGTCCCTAAAGAGCAACAGTCGTCCTTCAGTGCCACTGCTCACATTACAAATGATGTCTTTTCAATTACCTCAAAGGCCAGATTTACCACTCTTTATTCACAAGTTCAGGAGCCCATTAATAGTCATCTTGGGAATCGCTGAAAGGCTGCAGACTGCGTATCATATGATGATCTCTCTGATAAAGGTTTTATAAACTAAGTCAACATGCCATCCAATGTCTCAAAATACTTTTTTTTTCTAGACTGGCATCAAAAAAACAGAGAACAGTCCCTGTGCCTTCTAAGCCAGCATTATCATTCAATACCAGCTGTCACTGAAAGATGGAAAAATAAGTTCTAGGAAAATAATTACATGCAATAAGTCATGATGTTAGGATGAATTCCACCACACCTGGAGGGAACTGAAAGGTTTTGGTTGAGAACACATCCTTTAAACTGATCCCACCACTGCTGTTAAAGGATTTTGGAACAGATGTGATTGGATGACATCTGTGTGCAGATGCACCCAGCCAACCAAGCACAGAACCAAAGATACCCTGCATGGTTTGCAAAGACACAACTTGGGCCTACAAGAAAACAGCAAAGTGTATTTGGTGCTGCAGCTGCATGAATGAATCCTCCCAAACACAGCTGAACATTCAGGTGTAAAAGCAGTGAGACCTGCAGCTTGGGGACTTGTATGTTTGAGTTTGCATTAATCCTGGGATGTCTTCATGATGACCCATTAAAATACAGAGAGCCCAGAAGAGCCTGGGGAAATTGATGGGGAGCTGCTGACACAAAGCACAGGCAATGCAATTCTCTGTACATGCCACTGACAGGTTAACATCAAAAAAACAGAGAGGAGCTGAATGGTAACACTGGCACAAAACAAATGAAGGTTAGACTGACATGTATGAATACATAAAAGCATTAAAATAAGTTAAACTTTAAAATCTTAGGAAAAAAAACTGATTTCAGAACATCAGAGCATTTCAAGAGAAACAGAAAAAACAGAAAACCAGAAGGGATGATGAGGTAGATCTTATATACCCAGAAAGGAGGATGAAATGGTACAGCTATGAGGGCAGAGGACTGGACTTGATAACCTAGATAGTCCTTTCCCTGTTATGTGTTCCTAAATCAAGATGCATACCTAGCAACCCTGAAAACCTTATCTATATGTGAAGCCCCTAAACCAAACAGAGATTTTTTTCCCCATCAGAAAGGGAAAATAGGAAAAATTCTGAGCAAAATAAAAACTAATGAAGGTTTTTAAATTTGTTTCAAGCAAAACAATTTTCTAACATGTAAAGTAGTTGGAAGTCTATGCCTTTTTACCTACAGGTTCCAGTCAAAATGCAGTTAATCTCATTTGAAAAAAAATAAGGTAATTAATGGCAACAATTGTGAGAGGACTATAGATAATCTGGCTCCCCAAAAGTTTTAAAGAAATATAAATGAGAAAACACAATCTCCTTCCCTTTACAGAAACACAGACGAGAGAATACAAGAATATGGTGCAGGAGCACAACAGTAAAAAGTAAATGTTTGCACTAAAAGAAACAGAAGATCTGTAAATGCAAAGACTTACAAGTTCTTCAAATAATTAAAACAAAACGAAAATTTTCTATTCTCACAATTGGACAGAATCAGTACAGTAAGATTTTAACACATTGCAGCAAAGTCCTCTCAGTGTAACAGAACAATGGACGAAATTCCTCTTGTCAAACCTTCAGACTGTTTGTAAGAATTGTTTAGCAATGCACCCAAAGACACAGACCCGACCCCTTCCCCTTAAAAAGGGAAAAGTGCCTGCAAAGTTAGTGTATCTATTCCTGTTGCTAGTTTAGATAGCATATTAGAAGCGTGAACATGGCTCCCTACAGAACTGATTAATCCCACCATCTCTTTAAGGCTGAGCCCTATCATACTAAAAGGGTTTAATGATCCACAACCTGAAATCCTGGATTTCAGATGAGATTTTCTAAAAATAATACAATAAAAGAGACATGATGAGACAGCAAAGGAAGACTGAATCAGTATAAGATAAGATACTTTTTGTTTTCATACTTAATGACTGCTATTAGCCACCTTCCAGAAACTGCATTCTTAACATCAGTAGTGGACAGGAATAAAGGATAAGATAAAACAAGGGCTGTGTGCACTGAAAGTAAATTTGGACAGTCAGAGCTAACACTACACTTGATTATCAGGTATAGGTGAAAATATGCTCAGCTAAAGCTTTGCACTGTCCCAAATTATACCAGTTATACGAGGCAGTCTTTTTCTGTAGGCTAGAAATTGTTTAAACAAAGCACCAAGAATTTAAATGTAGCAGAAAAAAAAGTATGCCAGGATACTTAAAGAATATTCACACTACATAAGCTTTACTTCAACTGCTTTCAGTCTGTTGAAGTCTTTACAGTCTCTTCATCCCCCTATCCCATTTTTACATAAGGAGGTGGAAGAAAAGCCTGTATCATGTATCTAACATAAAAGCCTTTCAAACCAGCAGGAATCCCTCAATTCAATCATGCTTTATGTACTGAAAGGTTAACTAATGGGAGAGGCTTATTAGCACAAATAACACCACCTCTGCCTTGATCCCAACAACACAAAAGCTAAGCAAGTTCAGGCTCCATGCACACTTAGAGAAGAAAAACAAGCAAAAACAAATACACCACACAGCACCTGGTGCTGTAAAATCAGTTCTCAGATGTGTGGGCAACAGCAGCTTTCCCAGGGCACTACCTTCCACCAGCTGTTGATGCTAAACCTCTCAGGAGTGGGAGAAGGGAACCCTTTGAAGACTTATGATTTAAGAAAAGATGAACATTCAGAGCCAGCCCTGTTTACATCATTTAAACCCTAAAGCCTCAATTTTCTCATTTCATAAGTATGTTTAAACTACCTTTTAAAGAGATGTGGTGATGCATTGTATTTATCTAGCTGTTCTAAAATTACATGCAGAAGTGTGTTTTAGGCATCATAATAACTGTTGGAACAATGTTTCTAAATAGGAACTATCACTCTTTCTTGAGAACTTATGGAGAGAGAAACTGACAAGAATCTGAACGCTAGTTTTACCTACATTTTCTCAGAATTGTCTCTACAGTGTCCCAGTAGAACAGGAAAAGGGAAAACTGCCCTTAATTTTCCATATAAAACTGTGCAGGACTAGTCTTTCATGTTCTCTAGAACAAATGATTTTTATGTCAGTCAGCTGCATATCAGTGATCAAGTTATCCTTTCCCCACATTCAGTTTTGAAACCCTATAAAATTCAAGTCATATTGCAACCAATGGGTACTATTGCTTGGATTAGACCAAGTTCATATCTTTTTTCCTCATAAGATTCAATAATATATTCCTGTTTAGGATGTTCTTCCTAGGGAGAAACTATTCATTTTGCTGTAGCTGATGCAGTATGAAACAGTTGTTAACCTTTGATGAGAGGGTTACATCAGATACCAAGCTGGGGTAAATTATACTGACAATTGTCCTTGTTTAATTGCTTTTGAGTAGTACTCAGTATGTCTAAATGTGTGGTGAATTATTACCGTACCCTGCTGCTATGCATTAACGTGAAGATCAAGAATTTTATTTTACTTTCTTTGATGCAACCATAGAGAAGGTGCTAAAGGATTTAATTGCAAACAGATTTAATTTAGTGCAATTTATCCAAGCATACAGAAATGGGTTGGTCTGAACAAGCTCATAAGTTTAAAGCTTCCTAGAAAAGGCAAAAATCTACATTGTCAATTGTTAGAATCTACAAATAGGAAAGACTTTAGTCTCTTTTGGAATGAACCTCACACTTATCTTCTTTGAGTGTTGGTTATTTCTTTGACTCTTGGTTATTTGCTTATGAAGCAAAGCACTTCACTGGAAATGGTCTTATTTCTTTGACACAGCCAGAAAAAAACTTCACATTACTTCAATTCCTTTGTATTTAGCATTTAAAGAAAAATATAAAGAAACAGAATAGAAATTTTCTCAGCATCAAAAAAAGAAGTATCCCTGATATTTCTTTGTTTATTCACCCACTGACAAGACCATGCGACAAAATTTGAAAATCCCAATTATTAGTTCTGAAATACTAAGAGAAAGTACTGCAAAACAGGAAAGGCAATTCATCTCTGGTTTTATTGAAATTATGATATATTATATAGCTCTAGATGACATATTCTACCTAAACACTGCAGCCAAAAGAGAGAGTAAAATAAGTATCAAGTAAACCACAGTATTTGTTTGTACAGTGTACAAGAACAAGAAACAGCAAAATATTTATTGTCCTACAGGGTGTTTGGATAGATACTGTGAGGTACTCTGAGATTTGATTGTTTAACATCCAATAGCAATTCACAGAACCCCAATGAATCCTAGGACAAACATGGACAAAATAAGCAAGTTTCAAGGTCCAGAATGTATTTTAAACAGAGGCTGCATATGTAGGGACAAATCTTTTCGTGAGCTATCTCAATTGCTTCTAATTAGAAGCAATTTTTTTTATTCCTGCACTTAGACTGAAATACTAGTGTCTGACTTTGCCAGATGTACAACATTAAAAGTGGCAGATGTGTATTCTGAAAAAATTCTGTCCAGTATACCAAATCACTATGATCTTAGCAGATGCTTCTGTGACTCAGCAAAGCTCCATCTTTTAAGTTATAGTATTTAGTGTCCCTTATCTTTAAGACAGGTTCCAGAAAGTTGCCAAAATGTAGCTTCCCACTGAGTGTCCTCCATCTCCTTCAATTCTAAATTTCCACTCTCTGTCGTCCAGCTGAATTCAACAGCTTTGAGAGCCAAACTCCCTAGATTATTTTCAGATCGGTGCCTCTAATCAGGCTAACTTATGGTCTAATTAGCAATTTTACTATTCATGCCAACATTGCCTGACCAACTCCTTCTTCCATGTCTCCAATCAATTCCACAACGTTCCGTGACAAGTGCAAAAACCACCAGGATCTATGCACAAACAGTCACTGAGTGAGGAGTTAATGAATCCCTGTAACAAAGCAAAGCACTGAGCTTCCATGCTGCCTGAACAGATCTAAAATCCATCATGTTTAGCCACGGGACGCCGGCACGCCATTTCCTGCACCGCTGCATTCGGCACCGCACATTCATTCCAACACCCGGCTTGGGCAGCGGCCACACGGCGGGGAATGGAGCAAAAAGGTCACTGAGATAACGGGATGGGACACGGTGCCAAACGTGCCAGCCATGAATGGGCACACTGGGCTGAAAAACTCCCTCGTGTTCATGGGTTTAGTGTCAGCTCACAGCCTCCCACCAGAGAGTCTTGCTCAACAGTCAGGAGACAACAAAAAATGGACAGCTCCTATGCACAATATGAACTAGTGAAAATACATTAAAAATGGGTTACTAATCACCTTCTAAAAATAAGAAGTACCAATAACATGTAGAAGAATTTCGTATTGACCAGGGACACGGGCTGCCCCTGGAGAGCTTGGACAACCCAGGCTCGGCCTAATTGGCCTAACAGAGGCCTGCGCCCTTGAAG
Source organism: Bombycilla garrulus (assembly GCA_013400315.1). NCBI lineage: Eukaryota > Metazoa > Chordata > Aves > Passeriformes > Bombycillidae > Bombycilla > Bombycilla garrulus. The sequence goes on from VXBU01007103.1 coordinate 67,866, forward strand.
GCACCTTGAAAGGACAGAGCCATGAAAGTGGGAGAAGCCTGAAACTCTCTATCCTCTTTGAGATTTATACCAACAGTATAAAAGTTTAGATACAAGTCAAAGAAGTTAGTTCAATTAGGTAGAGTGTTCTAGAGTAAAAAATGTAAACTAGTTTATNGCAAAGAAATGAGTGGTAGAGTGTGCTATAGTAAATTAGGTAGAGTGTTCTATAGTAAAAAATGTAAACTAGTTTATCAGTATAAAAGATAGGGTCGTGACGAAATAAACCGAGTCTACCATGAAACTGTATCAGTAAGAGTGGTTTTCTCTGGCCAGTTCCTCGATCGGGACCCTCTTTAATAACACGTTTTAAAGCTGGCTTGAAAACTGAAAGTCTATTTCCTGTCTTCAAATTAGTTTTCCTTTACTAATTCTTGTGTGCTCTAGGGAATGATAAATGCAGCATGCACAAACACATGGGGCTTCAGAGACCAAAAGGGTTTAGGAAAGGACAGGAAAAGACTGAGAGCATTTTGGGACAAGATCATTGTGCATTTAAATAGAATGCTTCCATTTAAAAAAAAAAAAAAAAAGAAAAAGAGGNAAAAGAAAAAAAAAAAAGAAAAAAGGGAGGCTCTTTGGCAGTTTTACACCAGCTGGCAAAACAGCCAGTGACGTGCATAACTCAGATTTGAGACTCATTCAGATATAGCCTCTCTCAGGCAAAATAACAATGCTGAAATCATATATATATTTGCTATGGGGATTTTTTATTCAATAAACCTGACATAAAGGGCAAACAGCTATATTATAGTCCATTTTTTTTGTGCAGATGATATGCATATGGTAGCCTATAACACGTTTCACTATTTTCAAAGTACATGGTCAGGAACTGAGGCCCTCTTCCAGGTCAAGACTGGATAACAGCTTGACCCTGCCTAGTAACTAAGCACCCCCCAAAGCTGCTCATTCACTTACTCATGCCTAACGAGGATGCAGAGAAAATCAGAGAAGCAAAAGAGAACTTGTGGATGGAGATAAAGACAGTTTAATAAATGAAGTAAAACCATACTGCTTCCTGTTTACCGGCAGATGTTGAGACACTTCCTGGTAAGCAGGGCCTCAACACGTATAACTTACTTAAAAAGATATAGGCCATAAACCATCAGCATCCCTTCTTACCCTTTCTTTCCCAGCATTTTTTTTCCAGGCACATTATCTTATGGTATGGAATGTCACTATGGTCAATTTGGGTTAGATGCTCCAGCTGTGCCTCCCTCCAAATTCCAGTCTGAATTCTTTAAGGTTCGTCTTTAAGCTTACAAATTAGCTTTTAGGGTAATTTTACCATCTCCAATTCTAGTGATCAACATCAAGAAATGGAGTGCCATCAAGATGGCAGCCTTGGCTGAAGATGACTATCATCCTAAGGAAAAAGGAAGATGTGACTTAAAACTTGCATTTAATAATTTAATTATAGAAAGGATGTGAACAGCTGTGATGTGCTCTGTAAGACACTCAGAACCTATTTGTCATACAATATCTCAGTGCTTGTTGTAGCCTCCCAGGTTATCCATTGCTGCTAGGGAACAGTAGTGCCACCCCAATCATTGTGGTGCCAGCACTCCATCTGGCCCACACAGCCAAGCAGAAACCTGCTCTCCTAGCAGGGAAAGGGGAGAAGGATGCTTTTTAAGGTACTGCAGTATATGTACATATATGTTACATCTTAAAGAAGGATTTTCTTGCCAATCCCACTTTCCTTAATTAGAATGCAACCTAAGTTAAGGTAAAGGCATCCGTTAACTAGTTAGTCTGAACTTCAAGAATTGACAAATCACAGCAACAAATGTTTATAAAAGATACACATGATGCCGTGAAGGAGAGACTCCAGTGAATCTTCATACACTAACATTAAATCACTTCTTCCATTCCCTCATTTGGCTCATTTCCCATCTGGCCTGAGAAGTTAGCAGTCACGGTTTCAAGCCTTCAAGCATACCTTAATTCCCAGGTGGTACCTATTAAAGACAGTACATTCAGAAGTCTCTGCCAGAGAACGTACTCCTAGCAGAAAGCTACATTCAGACAGTTTTCATACGTTAATAATCACAGGAGACCTGCAGAGCACTCCCTCAGGATGGTTGCTTTGATTTGTCTTGGTAAAAAATGTCTGTAGACAGTTTGTTCTTTTAGACCTTCTAAAGATATAGACAATATAATCTTTTGCTTGAAAGCTCTTTTCTCTCTTCTTACCAGCAAGCAGTCTAGTCACTCTCATTCACTAGTTGTTCACTTCCTCAGCTAAATATGTTATACAAGATGTTGTCTCCTGCACTTAGCCATTTTATAAATAATTTCTTGCTTCAACAAAGAAGCCTTTGTCGCATTTCACCTTCTGCTGATGTACTGGTTGCTTCACTATAAAACATCTTTGATTGAATATATGTTCTATACCAATCTGTAGAGGCTCATAATTTGTATGAATTAAATTAGGACAAATCTACACAGTTCTTTGTTGTTTCATGAAAGAAACGAGGCATGATGGGCATGAAACACTTTGGAACTGATAACTGCTTAACCACTTCTGGTATTCTCCAAAAACTGTATCAAAATCAAAGATTTACTCTACACTGCTTGAAATCCTGGAAAGGCAAGAATAAAAGCACTGTTCTAAATAGACATCAATGTAAAGACAGTCAAGACATGGTAGATAAAATTATTTATATTCACAAAAATTAAAAACTTTGGGTTCTATACAAGAATAAAAAAGGTGGCCTAACATGGTGAATCACCCTAAGAGAAAACTGCAACAGTAACATCAGTAAAGGAAGCTAAAAATAAAGCAGAACACAAGATAGGATATTGAAGCAGATCATTCACTTTTTTTTTCATGGTCTACAGCCTCTCGCGATATACTGCCTGCAAAATAATGCAGGTTAGTTTTAAGGAAACGCTCTTCTTTCTACTTTCTTGGGTACAAAAATGTAATCCTGCTAATGCTCAGTCTGTATTCAGTCTAGGAAAGGCTATTTTGTACCAAAGAGATTTTGGTTTTAGAAAAGCACAAACTCCTATTGTATTTTTCCTCCATTTATTATCTCAGAGTAGCCCTTATGTTATTCAGTTCATCATATACCCTACTTCTAATCCTTCTCCTGATTCTAAATCAATCTCCTGCTTCTGTATCTGCTCAGACGATATGCAATTGCAGTTTGGAAGGCAGACTTCATAGGGAGGAGCCAGAACTGGTTTTACAACTGTAAAAATCCACAGACTTGGACCAATCACAGTAAAACCAAAAAGAAAATAAATGGCTGAATGTACACATTTCTTTACATCCATGTATACTTAGTCTCATTAAGCAATACCATCTCTAATGCAGGGAAAACTTACCTTTTCCTCCACTTACTGTTTAAAAATCAGAATGGGCTACATCAGACTGGGGTAGCCTTTAGGGGTAGTCTGGTGCTAAATGACAAATCCCCCTTAGCCTAGGTCTACTTAAGCAAAACTCATCCCAAAATGACTGACATTTTTGCCCACGCCTAAATTCCTTCTTGTGGGGAATTCAGAAACTGGAACAGTCTCACAACACCACTCTGAAGATCCAGAGGCTTGATGGCAATACAGAACAAAATGAAAGACTGCAGACTAAACCAGCAGCACACATGAATGATTTCTGTCTCCACAATTACTACAGAAACGACACCCATCATCACTTGCAGCCGTTTCTCTCTCCATTTCATCTTTATCTTTTGTATGTCATAAAGCACAAAAAAATAAGGTGTAGTGGTGTAAAGTGAATGAACACACAGAAGCACTGAACCCACAACTCAAGACATTCAGTCTTTTAAGTATCCATTGTGGAAGATAATTTCCTGGTATTGGTTTGGACTTGTGCTTTGAATGAATTGTCAGGAAAAATAAAAAGTATCATAAGGAGGGATTTGATGCTCCAGCAACTCTCCCATTCCACGTGCTACAGTCTGTTCACACAAACACCTCAGGTTTCATATTCAACATTGATCTGGATGGTATGCTATCCATTTTTGCAGGGCTGCCACCTCATACTTCATTGTAAGTCAGGAGAGAAAATAGTTTCAGAGGCTGTAATTTTTTGTCATATAAAACAGACATCTTAGTCAATAAATTTCCACAATATCTGAAAGACTCATAATTAAAAAATGAATTCTAACAGAACGACTGTATATTAAAGAGGTGAATACGTAACTCCAAAATAAAATACTTTCATTGACTTCAAATCTTACAAATAGAAAGAGATCACACTGGAAACTCTAGAAAATACATGACATTTAAAAATCAGGGTAACTATTGAAAGGTCTGCTTAGACGAATATGAGCAATATAATCAGATCTTGATAAACCATAGCCATTACTATTATTTTTAGATTAGATTTTAGTTTAGTGATGCACATTAGAAAACAATGATCATCAGGGGGCTTTTGCCACTTGATTTCACCAATAGAATACCCAGGAAAGCATGAGGAGGTCAGCATCCAGTAAACAGCATCCAAAAGAGTCTGTGAATAGAACACCTAAAAAGGCTCCAGGAAAAGAGGGATCCCTAGGATTTTTTACTAACCCAGGAAAGTCCCTGCCAGTTCTATTATTGCTATTATCATTAAATACAATTGCACCTGAAAAAGTCAGGTTGCTAAATATATATAAAATAACTTACATTGCAATTCGTGTTTTCGCTTCTCTTTTAATTTGCTTTATGGTCTAATTAGATGGGTTTTCAAAGTTTATTTTATTATAATTTTAATCTGCTTTCATACCTCTGATTGAAATATCTATTTATCCCACATTTCTATTACAATTTTACCCATGCTGCCTTGTTTCTCTTGACAATTGAAAATGGCTTAATGGAAGGTTTTGAAGCAAAGACGGACAAAGTCTTTGATTATAAGTGTACAAGCTTCTGGTAGTTTTTAGACAGTTACAAAAGATCTTGGTCTCAGGAAAAGTTTGCATGCAATTTGCTAAGAGATCCTAAATGGTCTTGCATTTTAAGTGTCATTTCAAGACCCACCTTTAACTTCAGATATCATTCTTCCCCAAAATAATCCTGATGTAAGCTCACTTCAATTTCTTTCAACCATAAACCAGAGATAAAGTCTTAACAGACATTCAAGAAGTCAATAACACTTTAAAAATTCCTCTTCAGCTTTCCTATTGCATGTCACAGCGTGAGTCTCAGACCACATTCTTTCTTCGAACAGGTAGAGTCAGTTATTTATATGATGAACAGTAATACCATATCCAGAAGAGCACAGCAGCATGCCTTTGCTCCTCATGAATGACTGGCAAATCCTCCTAATCCATCCCGACCACAAAAGAACAAGAGAAATTAAAGCTGACCTAGCCCTGTATTTACTGCCAGTGAACAGCTTCAGGGATAAAATTGGCCAAACTACACAGGAAGCATTCAGGGGAACTTTTAGCAATAATATCAACCACAATCAGTAGATGTTATTTAAATATCTGAAATAATCTGAAACTAGCACCATGCCATACAGAGTAGTTTGAAAAAAAAGGGAAGAAGCTGAAAAATTTTCATTGTTTTGCAAAAATGATTGGAAAGAGAAAGCAATACTTTTCTTTTTTTTAATGAATTCTTATGTCTCAGGTTTNAGCTGAAAAATTTTCATTGTTTTGCAAAACTTATTGGAAAGAGAAAGCAATGCTTTTCTTTTTTTAAAGAATTCTTATGTCTCAGGTTTCAATTTGTTTCAGTCGATCCAGCAAAATTTTTTATAATTAAAAAAAATTCATTAAACTGTTCAACTAAGGGTGAAGAAAAGTCGATGTTTGAGACCAAGATATAGAGAAAAAATATGTGCCTTTATCATTCATGCTGAAAAGAGTCATTGTGAAAGCACTTATCTTAATGCACACCTAAAATTTCTTTTGGTGGTACTTGTGTCCATTTCCCCGGTTCCATCACCTGATTACTACAAAGAAGAGCCTGACTTTCATTTTCTCTATAACATCCCATTAGGCACCCAAAAACATGATCTCAGCTTAGACTTTTTCCACAGCCTTAACAAATTCATATCTCTGCCCCTCTCCTCAAATGCAAGAATACTGTTTTCCAGCTAATTGATTGCATTTTGCACATTATAATGTAAACCTGAAAAACAGACATTGCCCTGCTCAGATAAGTCCCATTTACTTAATCTGAGTCAGAGTTCCAACCAATTAGGCTTAGCGCTGTTAACTTTGACAGTCTTCTGGGGTCCTTTTTGTTTCTAAGAAAGGAAGAAAACCAGGTTTTGTACTAAAAAATGCCAGGATTTGATCTCATTTTCATTCCAGAACAAAACAAACTAAATATTTGGTTATATCACAAAAGAGAAAGACCAGAATGGGTGACAGTCTAATGGGCCAAGCCATATCTATCCCATCCAATGAGTCTGAATTTTACAACAGGATTGAAAACAAAAACCACTTAAAATGCTGGTGTTGAATACTAGAACATTGTTTCTGGTTGTTTCAGAACCACCCTGCAATACAGCCAGTGCTTCAACATGATTCTGAATATCCCCTTGGCTATTTGCCAGACAAAACCAAAGCAGACAGCCTCTTCTCCTCCCAAATAATCACATAAAGTAACAAACTCCAAGTGTATCCAGTCCTAGAGTTCTCATTTTTCCTCAAGTAACTCAACTATCCTAAAACCCCCTTTGCTCAAGCTCTCACAAAAGTCTATTTATTTTTTTTCTTGCAAAGCCATGTTGCACAGATACCAAATTCTTATTCTTTTGAACCACCCTGATAAAGCAAGCATCAGCTATATCAGCTTAAGGATCTGTTCAGCTCTCACTTCATAAGGAAAAAAACCCAACAACCTATCATTCCCTTTTATTCTTTGCCTTCCAAAACAGTAATACTTCCCCATAAATTCAGCTGTATTCAGGACTGTGCATATGAATCAGTAGATTACCACTGATGCAAAATGTTCACATTTTGAATAAATCCTACTATTGAATCACATAAGGCTTCTGAGTTTTGTTTCATTTGTTTCCTCCTTCCCCAATTACTTTTGGCATCAAGATTTAATTCTCTGTGCATCCCATTCAGCAACTCTACGAAACCCTAAAGGACTACTACAGGCGGTTTAATCTGATGAGAATCGAAGACAGAAGGTACAGAATATGCCACATGGTATTTCAGAGTAACAGTTTTCTTCAAACATTTATCCAGTTAAGAGAAACCCAGGTGTGGGAGAGGCATGGGCCTGTCTGTACTCACTATGTGCAGCTGCAGAAAATCACCGAGCCCAGGCGCACTGTCAATCCGGACCAGAATGCCATCCTTCACTGTCGTGCTGAAGCCCACAGCAAGACGGTCTGTCCTCGTGCTCGGTCTGTCATTAGCTGGCCAGGTGTACAGGATGAGACCTCCACTCTTCCCAAATATGTACGTGGCACCAGCTACAAGATACAAAGCCAAAGAAAAATGTATTAGTTACTTATTTCCAAGTCTGGCGGTGATACTGTGACTTCCGAGAGGAGCAACTTAAGCAAGCCCACGTATTCATTAGTTCCAGGGGTGAATCAATGCATCCTGCTGGCCAGGCCTGATGAAGTACATTATTAATGCCTCAATAAAGACAAACAGCATTTTAGACAAAGATAAGTGAAGAGTTTATAAAAATTATCAAGATGGCTTATCAAGAATGAATTATTTCATTAGTGCTAATACCCCAGACAAGGCTGGATAGGACACGGCTGTTCAGGGGGAAAAACCACATGCCACTCCTGTTTCAAAAGCATGGGATTCAATCTAATAAGAGGATTCAAAGGAAATATTTAGCATTTCTCCCTGAGGTTGGACTTGCCTTCAGCTAAAGCCTACTCACACATAGTAGGAGACTGTATTTTTCTCAAGACTTCATGAGATTTTTTTTGATATCTAGTCCACATACTTCCAGCACCATTTGTCTTGTCACCACTGAGCCAGGGAATTTGTTCCTTGCCCTTGTTTTTAAGGACAACACCAAACCTCTCCCATACTGAACACTGTCCTCCCACATTCCTGAGGGCCATCTGAGCTGAGGGCGGCAGAAATGCAAGTGAGGAATTATTGTTGCAGACGAGGAAGCTGAGAAGCGAAAGCGTATGGAGTTCATATTCTGACTTGTACTCAACAGTCTGAGTTAGGAGCAAGATTTTATAACTCAGCATTTATAAAATCGGCCCCCAAACTTCTTGAAAAATACATCTAAAATTCCTGTCCTGGCTAAATCTACAGGCAGGCTGGGAACAACACTCATCCATGTTTCAGTCACTTACTGCACCTCATTTTTCTGAGCACTATTACAATGGTTACAGAATAGTAAGCAAAAAAGAACCAGCTTCAGTTACTGCAACAAGGATAAAACATATGTAGAAAGTACAGGCAACTACTGGGTACATTTTCTAATCTGAGTGAAACTACAACTGAGGATTGGCTGTTTTGTTTGGGTTTTTTTTTTCACCATATCAATCAGCAACACGTATCAGGCAACCCTGCACAGGGTAAAACAGATAGATACAGAAACAGGTAGGAAAATATCATGGTGATTTCTACGCGTGCCTACAAAGCTGCAGCTTCACTAAAGCTCTCCATGACCTGAATGCCAAATAAATGCTACACATTAGTAGAAATAATTGATACACTTCTCTTTTGCTAAAGAGGCTTCCGCTACACATCTCAGAACACATTACCAAAACAGACATCAAAAACTCAGCCACAGAGGAATGAAATTATTTGTGAACAGCTGAGTCAATGACAGAGCAAAAATGAATCATGTTTCCCCTTCTTCCCTTCCAGGCCTGTGCACGTCCAACAGAACATGCCCTCGGTAAATTCAGACAAATGTATCCAAAATCAGGGTTACATAGGAAATTTCAGTCATAATTCTGAATTACCAAAAGAGCACATTCTGACATTCTGGAACTGTGCACATACACTGTTTAAGTTTGAGAAAGAATAATCTTACACACTCAGTCTCCTCATTCCGCTTTAAACTCCAGACAGAGAGTTTATGACTATTTTAAGATATGTAGAGAGGTTTTAATTGTCTGTTTGTTTAAACACAAACATCTCCAACACAGACAGTTGGAGATGACCAAGTAGTGAATTATCAATGTCCTCCCCTCATGCTCAGGTATAACATCAGCCCCCCTAAAACTACACTACAAATATACTCCTCCAGTTTATCAGTTTGTTCTATAATTTCTGTGTGCATTTGCACTACAGAATAAAACTAGGCATGGCAATGTGGTAAGCAAAACTAGATTAACTCATTGTTGATGGCTTTACAAATTAAAACTCACTTCCCAAAATAATTCTCACTTGAATTTCAAGTTCTCCTCATTCTCTTTGTACTGGTTATGAGGCCTTTCAGCTGCAAAGGCAAGCTTGGAAGTGAGTGCTTCACTCTTTATGAAGACAGATTACTTTTTTGCCCGTCTAAGAGTCATTTGGCTGCAGGTAGACTATGTCAGTCCTCCAATGACAGCCAATTAGAACTAATTATGTCCTTACAGGCCTTTCATGAGACTTAAATACTTAAACAGATCTTATTTTTCTCCTCACAGAACATAGATTTTGCTTGTAATGACAATATGTAGTACTTTGGTGATGTGGTACTGAGGTTCCTAAGGTAAGGATCAGAAACACTAAGAAACAACACAAAACAAATCTGCCTCTGTTGGGTGTTATTCCAGTTTTCTCTGAGATGGCTCTACATGATGCTTCAAGAAGACATGTAGAACTCTGGTTCAGCTGGGAATGACAACCCAGTTCTGGAGTTCATCTGGCCAACAGGTGTACAACTTGACCTTAAAGTGGTCAATCACATAAAAGATAACAAAAAACCCCCAACCATGCAATACAAACACACTGACTTAAATACTTATATTTGACTGCAGCAACTCTTCAAACCATGAGTTTAGAGAGTTTGAAGGTTGAAGAGAATTAGAAAAGACAAGCAAATGTAACCCTGGACTTCAGGAAAGGAGATTTCAGCTTCACCAGTTTACCTCCAGCAATCCATCCTGGTCTTAAATCAACAATTATCCTTTCTTTGTGGTGTTGCAGAGAATTGTAGAATAATTAACTAAAGTATTCTGATTTAAAAGAAAAAAAAANTTAAAAAAAAAAAAAAAAAAGGTGGTGAAATGCCTATCTGCTCATCTTGAAATCTTGTACCCCAGCTTGGTTATAGTCCTCTTTAATAGACAAGAACACAAACTTTTTTTCCAATATACTATTCATGACAGGACACTACACTCCTATTGAGCAGCTACTTTATATTTAACTTTTCCTCACAATTAAAGGTTTTATTATGTAACTCCTTTAATAAATACAACATCAACTGTGCCCTAACAATAATAAAATCAAGAACACAAGCAAACAAAATTATTTTCCCAGCCAGTTTTGTGAGCAATCTCACTTCTCATAGTGCCCTGGTCCAGATTTACTGTACCAACACATAAAAACAAATGGAAGTAGAATATTTTCAGCTACTCTACATGTTGCATGCAGAATTTGGTCAGCACTGGGAGCTCAGAGAACTGAAGAATTATATAGCAAGGAAACACCTCCTAGAGATTTAAGCTACTAGGACATCATTTCAAAGCTTATAAACTCACAAAATTTAGTGTGGCTGACTGGCAGTTGACTTCTCCAAGAAATTACACAACTTGTAACTTCTATCATTGGCGTTCAGAGATCAAAGATGGGTATGTTGCAGCATACGTGACAATGCAGTCTGCATATCTAGCTTAGGTAAATTATGTATTTGCTAGTTATATTCATGAATAGAGTTGTTAAAATATTCATCTTCAGTCAAAACAAAGTACTTTGAGGCAAAGACTTCTCATGGGAAACTTCTAACAGAAAAGTCATAACCAAGGTTATAAGCTACAGCAAATAAAGCCTACGAGAGAGGTGTTTTAAGAAGCATTTAGTTTAAGTTGGCACCATCACCTGTCAATTTAAATCACAACTGCCCGAAGACCTCAAAAACCTATTTTAAGGACGAGTTTCCTTCAATCAACACAGTACAACTGCAGCAACGTAAAGTAGAAAAGTAAAATAGTGTAGTAAAAGTAGAGTATTACATAAACAAGTCCATTGCATCTGCACAAATTGTAACTTCTATGCTTCGCACTCCTGTGAATTTCCTCACACTAAATAATTGATTGTGAATTCTCTATTTGCATCTACTAAGCCATCAAAAGCCTGGTTTGCCTCAGTTACAGCACAGCACACACCCTCACCTCCCTGTGGCCAAGACAATGTAACACTTGGAAGGTATTCGGTGTTTATACACTGCAGCAACTCTGCCCTGGGAGGCGAGTACAAGTTTAACACAGTGTAAATGCTACAGCTCATATTTTTACAGCCAAAAAGTACCTTTAGGATGCAAATTATGAAGAATCCCGGCGAATCCAAAAGCTAAAATAATTACTTGAGCTCCTTTCAGGAATCTGCCCAAATGGTGGATAGTCATGAAAAACATGGAATGTTGGAGGGCATGGATCACCTTTTGAAGGTCTTTTCTGCTTCAGTGATTTGGAAGTTGACCCCTGAACAACTACAGGACCCTGATAAAGTGACAGAATACTTGCAAGGAGAATGCTGTGGCACCGCCAGAGGTGAGCCCTGGAGACATGTCCTGTGCCTCACGCCACTGCCTGGATCACCACCTTGGGGCTTGAAAAGCAAGTCCTGCAGCAGCCCAGCACCCAGAAAGAACTCAGTCTGACAGTAGGACTCATTTAAAAAAAACCCTTGTAGACCCCTGGGCCAGAGAGCACGGTATTGAGTGTGTGCATCGTCCTTCCCACCCCGCACCAGCCTGTGGGAAAACTGAACAGCACAATGGACTGTTAAAAGTCACATTGAAATCAAGAGGTGGTGGGACCTCTCAACATTAGGATTTACAATTAGTGAAGGCCACCTGTTTAGTTAACACCAGAAGCTCTACCAGTTGAGCTGGCCCTGCACAATCATAACCTCCACAAAGCAGAAGGGGATGAAGTCTCTGTGGGGCACATGAGAAAGGTGTTAGGAAAGACACTTGGGATCCGTCCTGCATCAAGCAAAGGCAAATCTATCTGTGGGATTGTTTTTTGCTGAGGAGCTTGGATGTACTTGGTGGGTAATGCAGAGGAACAGGAAAACACAATGTGCACCTGAAAGGAATTTGATTTTTGGGTGAGAACAGTCTGTAATGCTGAAGTTTATTATACTGGAGGCTAAAATGATGCTGCCATTGTATGCCATAAGTACCAGGGACAATGAGGATGGACTGCTTCAGTTACAGCAGTCACGGGCTTGTGACGCAGCTGGCAACCAGCCAACAGCACACGAGCCCTCCTGCCCTGGAAGACATCCAGGATGGATGGAATGCACATGGAACAAATTAACTCAACAGAGAGCTTGGAGGGACAGCCATCGACCATGGAAATGATACCTGTGCTTGTGTTTCTATATGTATACAGCTGGAAGGTGTAAGATTTGGGCATGACATAAGTGGTATAGAATACCATACAGTAAATTGTGGAATACCATTTCTAAACAATAACAAATTCAGATATTATTTTTCTTAACATTTTTTAAAAGGGAGTGGAAATTATTTTTATATTTAATTCTGCTTAGTCCAGTAGTTCAGATGAGTCTCTCAGGGTATTTCACGTGCTGATGGTAAAGGTCTGAACAAGTTTATTAATAATCATAACCTTCTGCTATTTAACAAGAAGCTATCAGTTCAACTACAGGAAAATTCATTCTGATGGCATTTTGCTCTTCTTTCTTGGCAGGAAAGTGAAATTTAGGTAATTTTCAAGAAGCAATGTTGTCAAAGTATGAAATCAGTACCACATTGTGCATGACCACAGGTTACATGAGCAAATCAAGAGCCATTTCACATCAGGAAGGAAACCTTGGTAACAACTGTAATTAGCAGCCTGTTAATCATCAGGCCTCTGAAAGCATAACTAAATAATGAAGACCTGATAGCTTAAATAATGGAGACCTGATAACTTATACAGACATTCAAAAACTCCTGCAAAATCTCAATAAAAAATGTAGAATTTTTTTCCAAATTTAGATAAAGAAGAAGTAATAACCCTTATCTTAGTGTATCTAGACTAGGCAGTTCATTTCCTATTTCCATCACCAGAAAAGCATGTAAAAGGATGGTAGGTTAGAACACTGACATGAAAGCAAGTGAGAAGACATCAGGTATACATCTGCAGAAACTGAGAAAGCAGACCAAATTTGCTGCTGCAGGAAGCATCATAATTTGGTCATGTAATAAAAAAGCAGTTCCAAAAAACATGGTATACAGAGAGCTATTCTGCCCTTGCAAGTGGAGATGAACAAAGCAACAAGGAAGAGCTGCTAATATAAATTTCTGTTCTAATAGAAAACTCTAATAACATAGATTGGAAGTTTTGCCAGAAATCCGATCAGACCGATTTGATCACTGCCCCCAAAATTAAGGTTCTCAACCATATGTTTGCAGCTTAAGGTAGACTCCATTTTTGACCCCTCAGTTTCCATTCAGAGAAACAATGGTAGGGTAAATCATCAGGTCTTTGCTTGGCCAGATAGCTCAGCATCTTAATTATTTATGCTTCCTACACTTGACAAAAAACAGTCCATGCTTCGACCACCAGTTCTACAGGGGAGCAAACAACACATACTGAACAAACCAGAAAAGAGAACCCCAACTTCCAAATGACACATCTATTTATTACTCCCCAAAAGTTTATGACATCTCAATGCAAACAATCAAACATCAGTTTTGCTGTACACTGCCAAAAGGATGCACATTGGCCAAGTAAAAAATGAAGCTTCTGACAGTTTTTTTTAATATTAAACTCATTCTGGCCACATCAAATACTACACACATGCTGCACAACTCCAAATTTCCATTAAATTAATTTCTTCAGAGTAAAAAGAATGAAAGAATGACAAAAGAATATTTTGAGGACAGTCAAAGAAAGGAAACAGCGTCCATATGCATTACCAACAATAATGATGAAAATAGGTAAAGTTTTCACCCAGCATTGCAATATACTCCCAGAGGGCATGGATGATTTAGCTGCCTCTTCATTACTTGAAATCACTTCAACTGGGCCAATTCTAGGTGTGCTGAAACATCTCCATTGCCTAGAGATGACCTAACAGGTGTTTTCAATTGCCAACTCCTGCAAAGTTACTCCTGTGGGTCTTGTCCACTAACTGCACAGCATTCAGCATGATAAAGCTTTTTGCCTCACAGTTATATTAGATGCATGACAGCATTTCCAGTACCATTATGAAACAAATTAACAAGGAAGAATAAAAAAAAAAAGACCAAGAGAGAATTGTCCCATTCCTTCTGCCCTTTCCTATTTACCAAGGCATCAGTCTTGACAACAGCTATTCTTCCTTCTCCAGTTATAAACTGTCATCTTGTTGCTCTCAATTCTAAACTTCAATTACACTGTTATCCTAATCCCTCTTTTCCTCCTATCTTCCTATCCCACTATACATCACACCAAATAAAAAAAAAGTAATTAGACAAAAGAATTAATTATATCTCAGGAACTAAAACCAAGCTAGACATGGACACATCCCCTGCCTTCAAGCATATACACCAATGTTCTTACATTAACTGAAAGATCTGTAATACCTGGATATCCCAGGGACATCTTGTGAGCTACTGTCACTCAATCACACACATCTAGAAATGGAAGTCTCATCAAAACTGAGTATCATCAATTGGGATAAAAAGTCTTACTCCACCTAAAGATCCTCTCTGGTGCTTTTAGATCTCTGTGACTCAGCTGTTCTGTGTTCTGCAATCTGAGTTTAAAAGGTCTATTGATACAAACACCTGCTTCATTAAAAAAAAGGAGATGGGGGTTAAAAAGGTAACAGAAGATATAACCACCATCATCATCTAGCTCATTCGACCATTCCATCACAGGATCCTTCCTGGGAGAAAGAAAGACAAACCTAATAATTTCTATGATACAACTACTGAAACATCCTTTTATTTATCAAGAGCTTTAAATTGCATAAAAATAAAATAAAAAAAATCCCATAAATCCCTGGAAAATTCAANTAGAGTTCTCATGAACTAGCTCTTCTTCCTTTCAGGATGCTCACTCTTCCCTCTGAGACTGAATGCCATATTCATCTCAAAAAGCAGGCATCGTTTGACATGAAACTGTCAAAATATGAAGAAGTTTCTTCTATACAAAAAGGAGGAGGAGCTACAAAAGCTGCAAGACTAATACAAAACAGAAGCAGCAATTCAGATCACGCCTGCTTTCTGTGTTTGTCTTTTTTAATGACAGCAAATTAATACGAGTCACTTTACTCCCAGTATGTGGGCATCAGCCAACAATTGGATCAGACAGTAAGTTACTTCTTATTAGTTACACTGCATTAAAAAGATTGCAAGAGGAAAAGAGGAGAACAAGGGAGTGTTCCTAGAACTACTACAAGGTCCAAGATAATTAATGCTTGAAATATGGATTTCTCTAAATCTAGGATACCAGGAAGACTGAGGTTTTTTTCCAAATATTAATTTGCCATGAGGCATGTTTGGGATGTTTATCATCTCAGAAGGAATTTTAGGGATTAGCTCCTGACTAAAACAGACACGAGATGACCATAGGCACCAGCTTAAACATAAAAGATGGCAACAGTGAAAATATTTCAGTAATGCCTTAATTTCCATTATAACAACATGACTGGTCAGACAAAGACCACTGCGATGTCTTCAGCATTGATCCTAAGTGTATACCCAGGGAAAACTAAGAGTAGAACCAGCATGTTTCTTTTAACTATGCACTCAGACCATGAGACTTTTCATCAATTAACTCAGCCTCATGTGGTTTGTTTATACAGTAATCCCAAAGAGCTCTATTTTTCAAGTACTTATCCAGTCTCTCTTTGAATACATTTAAAAGTTTTGCATTCGCCACAGTGCCTTACAAACCCTCAGCAAAGACTCACACAAATCTGCCATTGATGTAGCAAGTTAAACATTAGCCAGCTGTGGGCCCCATCAGCACATGCAGCCCACAGCATCTCGCACTCCATTAACAGGACCTGAGGCTGTGAGAAGATGAAGTGATTATTCCCCTTTACTCAGTGGTTGCTAAACTGCATCTAGAATAATGTATCTGATTCTGGATCGATGAACTGGAGCACGTTCAGTGAAGTGCCACAAAAGGCAGCTGGGGGGATGAAGGGCCTGCCTGGTGAGGAAATGCCAGCAGATTGGGGGTTTACCAGCTTGGAGCTGACACAGCTCCAAGGGGACCCAAGAGCAGTCTCACAGTGCGGCGAGGAGGTTATGGGAAAGCCAAAGGCAGGCTCATGACTGTGGGGCACAGCTGAAGAACAGGTGGCAAACTGCCATACCTTGAATTGAGAGAATCTGACTCTGCAGCACAGAAAACGCTTTCTCCTCACAAGCACAGACATGCCAACAGGTTGCCCAAGGAGATTTTAGAGTTGCTGTGTGTAGAGGTTTTCAAGATATGACTACACAAAACTCCAAGCAACCTGATCTGACCTCACAGATGATCTTGTGCCAAGCAGGGGTTTGGAGTAAAGATTTCCTGGCGTCACTTTCAGTCTGAGCGAAAAAGGATCACCTTTTTGTGTGAAGAATCATCTTTTTCATATTTTTGCTAAATAGATTACATGCTCCCCAGTTCTATAAGGCACAGTAATCTGTCCCTATATCTATCTATCCTCTCAGTGTCCACTTTGCCCTGCAGAAGTTGATCATATCACCACCCTCAATCCTTAAGTAATTTCTTTCAGTAAAGAGACCAATTGTGTCATCAAATTCAGTCCCCACAGCTAGATGACAGTTATCAATCCAGAAAAAGTCCACAAGGACAATTCCTCCAGGTCTTTTTATTTTTCTTTTTTTTTTCTACACATTATGAAAACCATTTTGCAAAAAATCCCCAAACTCCCCACAGTACTGATAACAAAATAGAAAAAAAAAGGCTTAAAACAACTATGCACCAGAAGAAGAGACAAAAGAAACCACAAATACAACTGAAATACGACATTTGCTGGGTAAAAGGGCCTGGAAAATTGTGACCCTTGCAGAACAGCAGGAAATGTTTACTAGGGTCAAGTCATCCACCACCTACGAAGAGACTCCATGACTTCACTACATCCAACTGTTACTAAATTCAGTAAAGGTAGATGGAACCATTTCTTAGTTGCATTCTGCTGCCAAAGAGGAGGCAGCATCAGGATGCAATTTCTTATTTCTTGGTATTTCCTGACAGAAGAGCACACAGAGAGGATGTCCTTCGAGAAGCCCAGAAGGCAGCGTGCCAGAGGAGCTGAACACAGACACTGCTGTCAGCAAGGAGAAGCACAGCAGGACTCACAGCTCACTTGGGGCTGGGAGGAAGAACAGGAGTGTTAGTTCAGTACAGTTCTACAGAATCTGAATGGTAACATAACGGCCTAAATACCCCTCAGGATGGATGAAGGCCAAAATGCTATTACTGATCTTAGCCTAGTCAACTCTCTAGAGAATCTCTTTCTAGTATTTATTCTTAGCTATACTTTATTTATTCCATTAAAACAAATTAATCCTCACAAAAAGACAAAAAAAAAACAAAATCCAAGCAAACAAAAATCCAGAACAATGAAAACCAACCAACAAAAAANAGAACAATGAAAGCCAACCAGAAAAAAAAATTCCCCAAATGCACCTCCCCTCCGCCAAAAAAACCCCACAAATAAAAAACCCCAGACTAGAACCCAAACAAAACTGCAAAGATAATTTCTGTTCTCTCAGCTTCATTTAGTCACTTCAGGTTAAGTAGCATGACACCTTGCATAACCAGCCTTACTCTACAAGGTTTTGTTTGTTTTAACTGTAGGCCATCCTTCACTTTTCCTTACATACCTGCTCACATTTTCTTAATCATAGATATCCAAACAGAAAACACAGTTTAAATCTACTGTCTTCACTGTCATCACTGCAAGAGACCAAACACAAATTTTCAGTCTTGACTGCTAAAAAATGTTGGGCCAGAAATATCAGCTGCTGTATATTCATTAGGGCCTCGGAAGGTAAGAGCTTCACCAAATCTAATATGCTAAATTAGCAGCAGAGTTTGGAAAAAGAAGCAAGTTTTCAGGTATCTAACCTTTTGCTGGCTATTAGCATTTTAACAGTATGCTTTTGAAACAAAATTCTTGATCTATCACCATTAGCCATGTTTTGGTTCTCATCAGAGCAGTCTCAGAGCACACAAGCTTGATTCCTTAAAATCTTCCTGTTTAGTTTTAAACTAAACTGGAAGATGCAATCCAGCTTTTTAGGAGTTACTAGTCTATGTACTGGACCAGAGCTAGTCCAAAGAAGAAAAAAATCCTGCAGTATAGATCTCAGGTCCTTGATACTAAATTTCATTCTAAAACTAAATTTCATTGTTATTGTAGACACGGCCTAGTCTTCTAAGACTAAAAGGAGCCCATTTTGGTCTACCAAGGAAAGAAGCTCAGAGTTCTGAAATTTCTGACCTCACCTCAAATGTGAGATTGTCCCTCACAAGTACTGGAAGGTCAACGATGAGAAGAAATGCATTTATGGAAGCTCACCATGCCCAAGGCTCTCTAACCTTCCCCAAGGTCACAGAGTGTGAATGAAAAAACAAAAAGCATCCAGAGCTAGTAACAGGACATACAAACCATTCTGTAAATGATATGCAGCTTTTCTTGCTATTACCTTTTCTTGCCACCATGAAAGGACATCCACCACTAGGAGAGATGGACATTACCGAACTTTATCAAGGCAATCTGTTAAAAGTACCATGCCAGAGTAAAAGACAAGTGTAATGGTTGTTTAATCATTCTCACCATGAAGTGCCAATTCTTTAGCGTCTTATGACATTCATGAATGATGCAGAGGGCTGGCATGATGAATGCAGAGCAATTCCAACTGACAGACACTTTCAGAGAATTTATATCCTTCCCACACTCCCAGGACAAAAGGGCTCTTGAGCTGAGTTATCATTTGTTCCATGAGAGGATTTACAGTCTTGCCAGCAACTCCTTTTACCTTACTCTCTAAAGCGTTTATTTTGATATACTGATTGTGATCATTCAAGAACAACTGTATCTGGAGAAAGTCAGCAGGGGAGAGAAAAAGCAGAGTGGTTCTGAATAACTTGCTCACCTTGACCTGGGACTTCATTCCCCTCAGCCAGTCTGCTTTGTCTTTGGTATCAGCTCTTTCCCGGCATCCTCTGCTATCCCATTGTATTCCATTACAAATGTAATACCGCTCAAGGGAGACATGTAATCTCTGTGCCTGGCTACCCTTCCTTCATGGCAAAAGGTGAAGTTCAGCCACAAAAGCCAGCTGCTACAGTCCCTTCTTATCACTTCACTAGACAGCACCTCAGCATCACAGCTCTCACACCACCCTAGAGTGGCCTCTGTCTTACAGTTACACAGAGCAACAGCTCCTGCCATGAGATTCAGCGGCAAAGGAGCACCTGGACCTTTTCCAGAGGACCAGGGTGATACAGGCACGCAGTACCACAGTCTCAACAGTACTTAAAATCAAGATATTCCCACTGCCGTGATGAACACATCAGCACCTGACGTGTATTGCATGAGGCAGCTTAGCCAGCGCAACGCTTCTCGCCTCTGGCAGAGGCTACCAGTAACTTCTGTGAGTTGATATTCAGCCACTCTCTAAAAGTTTTTCTCATCACTATTCTATTCTGAGAAATCCAGCAGTTATGATCTTGACTAAAATACATCATCACCTAAGAGGCCTTGAGTCTGTGGCCTTCAGCTGCGCAAAGCAATAGCACGTATCACACAAGTGAGGATAATGAAAGGTCTGGGGGCTGATCACATCGATCTCATGACAGCAGCGATTTCCCTACACTTCATTTGGAAAGCTTAAGGTGACTTCAGGCAGAGAAGCAATAAGTTTCTATGAATATTGCAAATAATATCCATAATATCATTATAGAGAAGGATATTATCTTTTCTTTTCACCCATTTTAAATTATGCTTTAACATCACACTTTTGCACCTCTATACAGTATTTGATCTTAAACATCCTGAAATGTCCTGTCCTTAAACGGGACCTACACAAACTAATAGGAGAAATTTAACTCACTTGCCTTTGGAATTTATCAATCACTGTATTAGAGGATAATGCACCACATCACCACACAGTGTTAAGGTGACAGGTGCTACTGAACACCTATCTAGACATGTAGAAGAAAATTCCTAGAGCAGTGAGTGAACCATGTAGCATTTAATGGGTATTGTTAAGAAGTTCTAGAATGATAAGCTAAATTAGTAAGGCTAAAGAAATAGCAAAAATTGGGTAGGCCGTGTCCTCTCAACCTCTTCTCCCACTGAAAAATTTTGATTAAAATTGATAAATATTTTCTTCACTCATATTTCAAGTTTATATTAATCTCCACCCAAACCTCTGAGAACTAAACCACAGTATTTTTGTTTCTGTCTCTACCACTTTATTGTGAATTGCCAGCTTCATTCCCAATAAAGCATTTAATTACTACATCTTTTATTTGGGAGACATTCTTTCAGGTACACCTTTCAGGGTGCCAGAGACATAAAATTCTACATAAAGTTGATTTCTGTGCTCACTAAAGAGGGAAAAAAAAAAAAAAAAGCTTTCTCAAATAACCTGGAAAAATAAATCCCAGTCTATCTTTTCTTTCTCTCCCATGCTGTAAATACAAACTATTGATTTATCTCTAGCTCTTTCATGCCTTTCACACGCTTCAATAATACAGAGGATTTGTTCCTCATCCTTTCATCTCCAGGCCTGGAATGCCTCTTAAGCCCTCTGTTAAGGGTCACTCATTCTTCCTCAAACTGCAGCACTCGCATCCCACAGAGCTCCACAGGTGACAGCTAGCAAGACATGCAAGGAGCACATAATCACTGACCTCCTGACTTCTTTGGCAGGTGAGACAGAAAGACAAAATTTTATAAATCCTAGTTATTTCCAACTTTTGATCATTTATGTTTGATCTTTTGTAAGCCTCCTTCTGAATGCCATATAAAAACAGTAAAATATGGAAAAAAGTAATTTCCAATCCAGCTCCTTGCATGAATTTGAACTGGCAGCACTGTTCGATCAGGATTATAGTCCCACAGAAAGCAGGGAACATGTGGATCTTCTCACCTCAAATGCTCAGAAACAAAAAAACCATTCGATAACTGGAAGGAACATGTAGAGATCATTTAGTTTCCACTCTCCTCCAATTCAAAGCAAGGTCAATGAGAGAAGATTAGTTAGGAACTACTTCAATTCAGTTTTGAATGTCTCAGTCAAAGGACATCCAACGACTTCACTGGCAACCAGTTCCAGTGTTTTGCTGTCTTAGTTTCTAAATTACAATTTTTTGTGTTCCATCTTGTGCTTCTCATTCTATTCCTGTGGATTTCCAAAACGAGTCTTATCTATAAACTTCCCAGACTGATAACTAAAGACAATCATGTTTTTTCCTCTCTCTCTCCCCTTAGGGTTCAACAAACCACGGTCTCTTGTATTTTCCAGCGCTTTTACCACCTTTGAGGTCTTCTGCCAAGTGAAGCCCAAACCTGAATGCAGTACTGACTGCAGACTAGGACAGCATTCCCTGAGGCAGCTGACTGCATGCTTGTGAAGGTAGATCACTGTGTAATTGCCACTCCAAACAAGGACACATTGCTGACTCTAAGCCAAATGGTTAAACACCTTTTCTACACAGCTGCTCTCCTCCATTCAGTTGGAACACACGCTGTTGCGCCTCTTGTACAGGAATTCTCCGTCCTAGATGACTTGGCAAATTTTCTTTTGTCCAATTTCATAAGGTTCCTCATGGTTGACCCCATCTCTCAAACCTGTTGAGTGTCTCCAAATTGCAGCCCATCACTGGCTGGCCCAGTTTGGTAATTTGCAAACTTGCTAGGAGCACACTCAGTTTCACCCCCCAGGTCATCAGCACATACATTGAACAATACTGAAATCAGCATCAGCCCCTGAGAGGCCATAAGCTGCCTGATGAACTTTGTGTTATTGAGCACAGCCCTCTCAACCAGCACGTCAAGCCAGCCTCCCACACACCTACCCACACCTCAAAGGCTTTTTCATAGGGATAGTGCAGGAGACTGTATCAAATCCTTTGCAGAAGTGAAAGTAAACACCATCTCCTGCACCCATTATCCACAGAGCCTGTGTTGTTACAGAGGGCAATGAGCTTGGCCAAGCAGAATTAGCCCTGCAGCAAATATATGGGCTATTCCAAATTAGGTTTTCATCCTTTGCATGCTTGCAGGTGGCTTCTAGGAAAATTTGCTCAGTAATCTTTCCAGGGACTGGTGTTAGGTTGACTACTCTGTAATTCTCTAGTACATGTGGCATTTACCTCTTTTTTCTAGTCCTTAACAACATTTTGCCTTGTTTTGTTTTGTTTTTCCCCACCTATTTTCTCTCCAAGTATCTCACAATTTCTCACTGTATTTACTGAAGATCAAAGTGCCACAGTGTGATGTAGGCTCTCAGATATTAATATTTCTTCTATCCTAGAAAGAATCTCCTCTCTTCACAAATGCTGTCTTCAAGATACCTGTTAAAAATAGATCTCCCCTTGTGAAAACTCAGTCTCAGGACCTGCAAGCATTCCTTCATCTATTTAAGGCCTGAAAACATAATGAGAAGCTCCTGTTCCACTTAGTTCATCAAAGAACAGACCTGCTCCTGAGTTATGCAATTGTCTGTTCCATGAACACAAGTATGACCAGTGCTAAATAAATCACATCGTCCCATTTTTCTTCAAATCCAGGGAAGTGTTTTCCTTCTTGTGGAATGGGTCTAGACTCACAGTTCATTAACCGGATATTTTCTTCACTTTAGCATTTGTGAATGAGCTCCCTCATGTTGTATACTCAGAGCTGTAAGTCAGATCTTCTGATTTAAGTATTCTGCTCCAAATCCAACTCCTAATTCTGCTCTGTTGCTCTAGAGAGTAAGATTACTAAAGAATTCTTCCAGCTTTTCCATCAGTGAATGCTGCTATAAGATACTCATAAAGCCTATGAGAGCTGCAGTTTCTTCAGGGAAATCCTTCCAACATGTCATTCTGACAGTCACATCTTCCCTTCAGTACTGATAAATTGGAATGTGTTCAAAGAACAGAAAACAAGTTCCAGGAAAAGCCAATTTTTTTCAATGGTCTCAGAGATGCAGGCTGCTCTTTGGGCTCATTTTCCTTTTTTCAGAGGTTCACACGTTATTTTGAAGGGTGGCTTCCATACAGTACTTTGAAGTACTTTACACATTCGTACGTTAATTTATTTCTTTTTACATCCAATCAGTTTTCTTGTCACTTTTGCTAATCCTCAAAGTTATTTATATTTAAACAACAGCCTCTGGCTCTTTTTTCTCTCCATTTGATTCTCCCATAAGTCATAAAATGCTGAATTGATAAGTTGACAATAATTGCCACAACAGAACAGTAAGGTCACAAACATAAGCAAAAGAGAATGTCACTCTGACTTTGCAACAAGCATAAATCTGAGTAATTCATCTCAGGTCAGTGATTTAATTCAAGTATATTTAGTTATAAAAGAAATCATGCTCATTGCAGTATTTCAAAGCAGCATCTGTCTGCATATTAATTCATATTCAAATATAATATCTTCTGTAACATATTGTATTGGGGAAATAATAGGGAAAACCAATCACTGGAAAACTAAAGTCACTATCATCAAAAATTTCCACTTCTTACAGAATGTATCAGAACTTCTTCCACCACTCACATATTTCTGTGACTATGTATTCCATGAGTAGGTGGGATGGATCTTTCTTTTTCAAGGCAATCCTCATAAAACACTGCCAGAAAAGACTGAAACCACACACAGTTGAGCAGAATTATAGACATTTCTATATTCCAGTTATTTTGGCATTACAGATAGTCTATCAGCAACCAGTTACCGTCATGGTAGAGCAAAAGGAAATTGCAGATTTGTTAGGGCTTATATAGCAGCTAGATCATCCAGTGGAAAAAGACCAGAAACAAAACAACGTAAAAGGTGTAAAATCCTCTCTGCTGAGTTATGTCAAGTTAGGATATCCGTGATGGAGTTAAGGCTGTCCTGTGCAAGTTCATTTGCCCTGGTGATTCTACAGCCAAGGAGAGGGTATAAATAATGCCTTACAGAGAAAAAAACAGAGACCATGGGCTAGTGGATGGCAAAATATCATTTGTCCCCTCATGAAAGACCAACCAATACAGACACAGAGCAACTACGACCACGCTGAGCTCAGCCATCACAGGACTCGTGGTCCACATTTCTGTACTCAGTCAGCAAGAACCAGGTAAACAGCAGATCTGTCAGCCACTGGAAAAAGGAGCTGAAATCTCAAGAATAAATAACTATTAATTATCTAGAATAGTTACTATTTTCCACCATATTTGCAGCTACACTACACTTGTTTTCTATATGCAATGCTACAAAACCAAGCTCTTTGGAGAGTAGAAAAGTACTGGGTTCTTTCCTCACACCACTTAGGAATAATTTTGTAGGGAAAAAAAATTCATCAAAATAAACATACTAAGAAAATACCAGCATAAGAAAAATAAATAAAAGTTCCAAAAATCTCACATGAGACTCTCATGACAGCAGTAACTATACATACTTACCCAACTAACAAAAACATAACAGCCCTCCTCCACTCCTGCACTTTTAACAACATGCCAGTATCTTGCTTAACAAGTTGGCAGGAAAAAATAAATTTCCATTGTTGCTCAGCTCTCACTTTCAGATGTGGAGATTTCCATCACTAAGCACTACATAAATCAAGACATTGCATTTCAGTATGCTTTCTTACTGCAAACATATTGCTATCGCTCTTTTTATTAGAAGGGGAAGGGCTAAAGAAGTTATTTCCTTCAATTAAACTGCAAAACTTGGTTTTACTTCTTTGGCAACATTATCATCGCAGATTATTGTGCTCATGCTTATTTCTCCTTCCAGGCTACCCTCTGTATGCAGAAAAGAAAATAATTGCAATGTTTTCCCCTCCAGATCTTCTTCTATGACATAAATCTTCAACAAGACCCATGAGAAGTGAATTCTGAAATGATGAGTAAGGCAAGTAGCATTTAATCAGAAAGAAAAGTATTTGGAAGTTCCTAGTTACACAGGTATGCCACTTAAGGCCAGCCATTGATTAGACTCTCTAGAAACTACTGCAACACAAGTCGAAAAAAAGTATTTCTGTTCAGGAACACAACCAATCCAGCATTCTGAAATAAAATTATTCTTGCTTCCAGGCATACAACCCTATTACTGCAGCTCCCATTTTTCCTTTGCTATTCCTGCTGTTCCTTAGTAAATTCATTTGCATCCAGCTTGACATTACAGGAGATCCTGACATGCAGAAACATCCTGTATCTCCAACACAGGAAGAGAATTTAGTGAGTTGTTTGTTCAGCACTGGCCCAAGGGTATTTTGATGTAAAGGGGCTATTTTGCCTGCCACCACTATAAAATAAACTAGTCAGCAACAGCATGTGTGTCAATAATGTTGAAGGACAGACATCTTAAATGTATGTATTTTTCTGAATTAACTTAAACTCACTATTATCAACCCATTTGCCATTTGAGAGGAAAACCAGACAGAAGTATTGGCTAACCTCATCTCTTTCTGCTCCAGTGTGAATTATCCACTTCTAAAAGGACTGACTGAGGAAACGGAAAAAAGGCTATGCACTCTACACACAGCTTATCTAAGGAGCGTGTTTCAAAGATTCCTTAGTGAAAGAGGAGATAAACTTCCTAAGGGGCAGCAAAAAGGAACAGCTAGGAGAAATGCAATGAAAATGGAAAGGGACAAAAAGAAGAAACAAAGAATTCAGCTGAATATCAAGGGCAACAAGAAATTAATAATGGTTTTAAAGCAACATTAAAGATGGAAAAGACTTCCAAGATGATCAAGTCCAACCTCTGACTGAACACTGCCACAGCACTAATGAAGATGAGCTCTCTCCAAGCTTTCATGTTCCCCCTCCTAGTTCTGAAGCAGGCCTTCAAATAACCATCCTCACTTCAAAGCCACAGCACCTGAGCACCCAGTCAAATCTTCTAGACGTGTTTCTAGCAGACACACAAGAAAGCTGTCTTCCAGAATTGCATATGTGTCCCAAAACCCCTGGAACATCACCACTGTTTCTGGTGACCAATACACACTGCTGTATAATGACTGAAACTTTTACACAGAGCCTGTAATCAGCACTGTTCACATGTGTACTTAGAGTTCCTTTCAAGTGGCAGTTCAAAGAACATCACCAGCAATATTAATTTCTTTATTTTCCCGCCATATGTCTGGGACCTTTTACTTGGGGGCTTTTGTTTGACTCCAGTTTCAGTTTCACTGCTTTTCCCTTCTCCCTGCTGATGTCTGCCAGAGGCATCACCATGGTGACTAAAAGACCTCCCGAGAAGATAAACCCTCAAAGTTTTCCTTCAGAGCAGTCTCCAGCTGTTGCAAACTTTCCCCATTTATCTCTTCACAGCCTCAATTAGAGCAATTGCATCTTGGAACCGATTTCCTCCTCCCTCCTACTGAAAATGCTTTGGTCCACCTGTCAATTGGCATCCTTGCTTCATTACTTGCTGACAGCTCACAATACAGCTCCCTTCCCCTGGCAAATTACTCCTAATCAATTCCTCCTGCAACATTATCTCGTAGCTCTTCAACATACAGACAGACACACACTCTTGCACACTGGGAAGGGGCTAGCAGGGATGCCAGTCTCCCTAAGGAACTGTGATACATAAGGAATTTGGTGCATGGAATATTTTCCTGGGCCTGCTGCTGGTTTGCTGTGGGACACTGATTGAGTTTCAGAGTCCTGCTCTCCTCTCTTATCTATACAGGGTGCTTAGAGAAAAGCTGAAGGAAGAAAGCTTGATTACTCAGGATGAAAGCAAAGAGCAAATAAATAAACAGTATTAATAAACACCGCACTAGATTATGATTGACTGTTTACCCACAATAAACCCTCTGATAATCTGTTGATTTTTGCTCAGTTGCCCTATCAGATAATGCTTTTGCTTTAATTCTAAATCCTCATCCCCTTTCCTTATACCAATGAGATAACATGACAAATACCACAGAAAGACAGCTACCCATTCTGTAACCAGAGACAAAAAGAGCCTTCCCAACTCTGATACATCATCTAGGGAACTTTAATCACATTAAAGGAACCAGGCTGTCTTATTCAGAGAAGACAGAAAAGATGAAAGTCATCATGAAATGTGACCCACGCTACCAAAGATTATTACAGCTTGTTCTTCCACAGGTGGATATTGCTTGATTCTACTATTTCAATATTTCTTAATGCTGTTTTTTTCCAATGGTGCCATGCCATTAACTACACATCAGTCTAGAAGTGTGTTTGCAGAGTTTTTATGCATATATTTCTGTGTAAGCGTCTCCTTTGTTTTTTAATAGTTTGTTAATGTAATAAAACACACCAAAAGTACCTGTGCATGTGCATACAAACAAACAACCGACTGCTTCTAAAGGATGTGAGCACACAAGGGCACATTGCTGAGATTTTAAAGGTCTTCCTTTGCTAGCACATTTAAAACTGCAGAAATTTTCTCGGTTGACATGGCTCTGAATGAGGACATCTGCTCGGCACATTTATCACTGGGAGAAGCCACACAGGTTTTAACTACACTGCCTCCAACACCGCTGCGACCGAGTCATGAATTTCTGGGCTGAGAACGAAGTTCACCTTTGAATTGTTCTCCCTCCTGGCCCTCCCAGGTGAGGCTGCCAAGAAGATGTGCAATCAGAGTTGTGAGTGATAATGGAAACTGCCAAATGGATCCCAGATGCACCAGCTTCTGCCTCTGCTCTGCACAGACACAGCACTAAGCCTTTACGGGCTAATGTAATGTCATGGAGCAGTGCTTGCTCAGCATCCTCATTATGTGCAGGGAAGCAGTTTTCCTTTTGTGCTGCAGAGTGCAGAACTGAGGGCTGGACACCAAGATCAGAAATAGGAACACTGTTCTCTTTTCCTATTTTTCCATATGGAAGAAGTATAAAAAAAAAAGCCCATCAACCTACCTTAGAATAAAATCCTTCCGGGCACTTCATCACATGAACTGAAACAAGATGCAACTTCTAATTTATTTATTTAAATGTTCAAGCAGTCTGTGGTCCAGAAGGCATATGTTTGTGGGTATCAGTAAGCATGTGGCACGTGTAAAGGATTATTACAGGCTGACTGGATAAGCCATATGTCAGTCAAAGGTGGGGAAATCTCATGCTTTGTGCTAATATCCCCAGAGACAGGAGCCTTTCCAGTCTCATTGGAAATTAAAGGAAAAAGGAAATAAAACATTCCTTTTCAAATCTGTGCTGTCACACAAAGAAATGAAATAAAACTATTAAGGGCAGTGAGTGACACCCAGCAATCTGTAATAAAAAACATGTTAAGAAACAGAACTTGACCCTATAATTTTTAAGATATGTCTTTTTTTTTATCACTCTTTATTACTTGGAAAACAATTATGAAGAAAACATGATAAATTCTTATGAACAAGATGTTTGAGATGTACTACCACACAACTAGCTCACAACAGACAAGAAGTATTTTTTATTTCTTTTTGCTCTTTGCTTGCATTTATTTCAGGCACCCAATGCACCCCAAGGAAACAAATCCCAGCACGTCAGCTCAAAGATCTTGCTCAGACATACTCTGTTAAAGAGAATTCCAAGAAAGACTGTGAGGTCACCTTCCCCTTTTTAGTTATTAAAAACCACGTGCATGATGCCGGCTTTATAAAATGGGATGATAATTTCCAATATGGATTCATAACAACACTGTCTAATTTAAATACGTTTTTCTTTCTATGATTTCATAGAGCTTAGAAAGAATAAATACTATTTGTATTTGACAATGAGGAAAAAGCACCTCAGTAGTCCAACACTTCTGGAAGAGCCTGCAGTTCCTAGCAGACTAAATCAAGAATTGCATCAGCACAGCATCTCTGTCTCCCTGTGATATACCAAGAACCATAAAGTCAGTGAGACAGTAGAAAAAAAAATTAAGGGATTCCAATAGGGAAATTCTCAAAGGTGGTCTAGGAGCCCATAAAAACAATCTGAAATTGGACTGCGGAACCACATTACTGTGTTTCTGTTTTGTTCCAGTTTAGAAACTCTATGATACACTTATGATATTTCCTGATAATTATTTTTGACACTAACTAAATGCTCAAAAGCATTGTGACAGCTAGAAAACACTCACTGTTCCTTACAATATCTCATCCATTTTGATAGGGACCTACGCTGATATCAGAGAGTTACAGGTTCTGATGAGACAGAAGTTCCAATAATAGAAGTGACCTACACATTTTCATGGAATGAGTTGCACGGAAGAGTACCTAGTAATAAACAGCTAAGAGTGACAAGCACTGAAAATGAAAAAACAGAAAATCACAATCATGCCTTCGTAAGTCTTATCCCTCCAAACATATGCAACAGGACATCTGCTGCTCTTTAACCTCTCTTGAAAGCAGTTACACATCACTGGGAGGAAAAAAATTTCTCCTGACCTACCAGTGGAATAAATGCAAGCAAAGCTGATATAGCATTTTGATATTTATGAGGTCTGTCTTTGGTTAAAACCAAGTAAAATAATAATTTTTAAAGTGTTCAATATAAATCAGAAGACAAAAACCAAACAGAACCAAAAAAATTGACCTTAAAGATTTAGTGGGACTAAAAGAACTGGCATGCAAACCCCTAAGCTCTGCTCCCTGCTGCTCAGACTGAGCCCTGAGGTGGTTTGCCACTGAGGCACTATTATCTTACTCCCAGGATCCAGGTTATGTCATCCTACAAGTGCATTCTCTCCATAAGAATTAGCAGAAGCAACAAGCTATACAATAATTACAAAAACTACAGTCAAAAAAAGCCTTCTGCTCAAGAGAAGAAAGGGTGCATGCAAAAATGCACTGAACTGGAAATGATACCACGGAGCCCTGCAGCAGAACGGTCTAGAACATCTAATTAGCTATTGCTGAATTTATTTTAACTCAAAGGTTTTCTTTTCAACTAATTCATGGAGGTTTTAATGAGAGAACAACAAAAATTGTTTCCAAATCAAAACAGCAAATTAATTTGAGGGATGCCTGCAAGAGCCATAAAATTTAATCATCTGCACTATAATCCAAGTTGTTTGCATGGCATAGAAGAGGCTCAACCACTGTTTCTTGCCTTACTAGAAGTCTTACAAATCCACCAAAAACAGTTCTGCTGCTGTCCCATTGTCATCCCAGAAAGGTTATCTAAATCCCAGCTTCTTCCCAAAGATACAAATAAAGACTACAGAACAGCAGGACAAAGACTTAGTTCAGAGAGACCTCTGACAGTCAAAGGAAATATAACCCTGCATTTTTCACATGGGAAGTATAATCTTCTGTTGCTCAAGCATCTGTGAAGTCTCTGAGATGCGAGGCCACTTCTGCACACATTGTCAGTTTAGAGAAAAAAAGTAACATGGAATAATTTCCAACTGTAGGAAAAACTCAGATTCTCACATTTATTATAAATGACGTAAAACTCGTTCACAAATACAGTTATACCAATGTGTGCAGGAGTTGTCTTACCAGCAACAGTAGAAAACAGTATGTTCAACCATTTGAACACATTCAGCTCAAACAGATTTAGCTCAGAAAAGATCCAAGGTGCAGGAAAAGATGCACCAAAAGCATCACCCCTTTTGCTGGAAGTTTTATGTGACCAGATGAATCTTTGCAACTCAAAAAATAAGTGTTTCTAAAGATCATTCACTTATGGTCTTCACTAGAAATGTAATTGCATCATCACCTGGGAGTTAAAAAAAACCCGCAAAAACTACTGTAAACAATGCAACATTGTACTTATTGGCATATTTACTAAAAACAGAAAAAGTGTTTAAATTAATAAATAAATACAGCTCTAAGCCATCTGGGATCCTTCCTACAATATCATTATCACCTTACCCAAACAGGCCCCATTCCTGCTCTTAATGAAATAAAATTAAAATCTTCCAGAGAACTTCAATGCCTCAAGATGAGACATTGCTTCTCAGTTGAGACTTCCCTAAAGCAAATCAAAAAGGTAAATGTCTATCACATCTTCACCTTTTTTGCATGTACTGCATTTTGAGCATGCAAACAGAAATTCACTGCATTTTCCGTCCCTTCAAGTTCTAGATACACAAGACATGAAACGATTGAACCTACGGTCTTGGTTTGATCCAAAACCTACTGAGATAAAAGGCTTTGAAACAGAACCTTTAATGTTTGGGATGGATTTCAAAGAAGGTTCTAATTAAATTTATTTATTTTATATTTTTACTTTTCATGACAGAGTTAAGGTATAATGGGACAAAGATTTGAAAAACTCTGATGAGGACCACACTGATATACAGAAGGGCTTGAGGAATCTTTTCAGGTTTATTATCTATTATCTGCTAGCATTCCCTTCTCCTTTATTTAAGTTGCATCCACCAAAAGAAGATTTTAGCCAGAGGGTACAGCTGCTCAGGATATCCTCTGTGTTCAGATCTCATTTAATTGTATATTATCAACCATTCCCTGGAGAACACATTTAATAGATGACAAACATGTTTCATGAACAAACTTTCTCAAGAGTGTTGTGAGATTTGAAAGCCTTCACTGAGAGCAATGATCTGTGTAACTTCATATTCTGTGGGGAACACCATTGCTCTGTTTGAACTCTCAAACAGTGGGGAAAATGGAGCCCAACCTTGGGGAGGAATTCTCATTTTAAAAATACATTACTAGGTAGAACGAGCACTCGTGATGTTGGATCAAAAGATATTACGCTTGTTGGCTGGGTGCTAAATATTCCAGTTCTTCAGAGAGATCAAAACACACCTCTGTTCTGCCCCCCTGACCATTTTCAGCTTATTCCCTTTTCACTTCCAATCTCCAATTTTGGACATGTAGTCCCTCTCCATGCCCAAAATGAGGTGAGGACACAAAGCCTGAAAATTGGCATTAAATGAAGAGAATCAGATGTCGCAGTCTTGGGAGTCTGTCAGACGTAACTGTCCAGTAACCCGAGGAGAGGACACTTAGGGGAGAAGTCTCTAACTGAGAAGAGCTTTGGCAGCAGGTAAAGCACAGGAGACAGAACTGAGACACATCAAGACACAAGCAACCTCCTCCTGCCACGTTCATGCAATGTTTATTTCAGTATCATCTTGATCCATTTATAGATAGACAAAAAATATTGTCTGTAGCTAAACCCAAGTAAAGGATCTGGGGAAAAGGACTGCCTCTAAACCTGTCCAAGTGCACAGCATCAGCATCCTGAACCACAGCATACTTCCATGATTTATCAGATGATGACAGAAACTTAAAAATCTTTTTTAAGAATCCTATCAACACAAAATTAAGAGGAAAAAAAGTCTTCAAACCAAATATCTCAGCCTACATATGTTTATGTTTTTGTAAACTTTTCTTCTAGATTAAATCTTTGCGCCTTACACTTACACTACAGTCTGAAATACATTAATTTACCTGGAAATTAGGTAAATTTGATCAAATTAGACTGAAGGTTTGAGGAATTAGTTGCAAAACAAAACAAACAAACAAACAAAAAAAAAAAAAAAGCCACAGAAGGGGAATTATGTCCACAGCAGTCCAGGCAAGTATTCATTACAGCCAAACAGCATCATCACAAGTTTCCAGCTCTCTCACTGCAATCAGGAAGCTATAAATAAATACTTCTTCCCATTTCACTGCTCTAAGATCTTTCTTTCATCAAGTAAAATTCTAGAAAAGCTGGATACTCCAAAGGTGCTATTTCTGACCTTCTGCATTTCTTCCTTTCTTTCCACTGTTTTCAAAGAAACACAGATGCAAATAATACAAGCTGACTTGGAAAACAAAACAGACTTGGAAACCTTAAAGGACTTTCTGATGCAGTCAACTGTGCAAAAGGCAATAGTGTTTTTCTCTCAGATCTATGTTTATCTTGTTTTAATGAAGTGGATAGCACCCCCTTTTAACACATTGCTTTCTATCTATATATTTTTATCCAACTAGGAGAGCCTAGAATCACTCGAAAATTCATTAACACTGACATTTAGACAACACAAAACCATTTCAATTCAATTAAACAAACACAGTGTGTTAACCTTCAGCAAAAGAAGTAGCCGTTCATTTTTATAGGCTGCCGTAAACAGATTTCTGGGCTTCAAAGCCAAGATCAATAAAGCTTTTGCAAACAATAATAATCTCACACAGACTCCATCGACAGCTGCTCAGAAAATATAGGCTGATTCTAAAGGTCTCAGTGACTGGGTGCTTTCTCAGTCTTTTCCTCTTGCTCTCGAACATCAGAGCACAAATGCCAAGACCTTAGTGCATTCCTTCAGAGCAGACACTAAAAGGAGCTGCTCCCTTCTTTAGCAAAAAAGCCTTCCCATTGGGAAAAAGCTCTGGGACAGCAGTGAACCCATGTGTTGCACAACTACCTAAATGCTGATGAGACATTTATTATGCTGTAAGACACTATTTCTATAAAACAGGTGAGATAGATGAAGTCTGAAGCCTGCCTCTTTTTTCCTTCAGATCAGTGCTATTAGCTTAACACTAATGGGAAACTTTCACCCATCCACAAAACAGGCACAACTCAGGGGCCAGCTCTGTCCACAGCAACTTGTTTTTGTTCCTAGAATCTAGCAAAGCAAATTAACAAAGAACAATTCAGAACAGCAGCTTCTGCATTCCTTAGTCCTGCTAAAGCTGCCAACGCAAAAGCCAGACTTATGTTTTCTCATTGACACCAGTAATCATTTTACTTCTTCCTGCTTATGTCCCCAGAATTTTTATTTCCTGTTTAAGGGGTTATGCCTGTGTGCAGGGATTTGCTTGGGTTTGGGTTTAGTCATTGGTTGGCTTTTTTTTTNAGTAATGCCATACTTCAAGCCCACTGATAACTAACAGCCAGCAAATACGGCAGCAATGCTGTGCTTTATCAAGTGCAGTTATCACAAAAGTCAACAGAAGACACTTAAATAACTGGCTGATCAGGAAACACAAAATGCAAAGAGGTGGATGGCAAATCATATCTTTGCTCCTCTAGGTACATTAGAAATCTTGCAGACACAACATCCCTAAAATTAATATTTAACAATGAGATGCAATATCATCGCAGCTACACGATCACATACGGCCAGCATTAGAATTATGCCTTTACTGTGGCATAAACTTAGATCCTTATAATGCTTTTCCTTCTCTCTCAGCAAACTCCCTGTGATGTAAGGCAAAGGGATAAATACAGAATGAGTACAAAAATTTGGAGACTTCCTCCTATCTTTTCTCATATGTCAGTGAAGGATTGAGGTGAGAACTCAAAATGTACTCTGTGATAGCTCAGAGATCAGGTCTCACTCAGGTCAGTGGATTAGGCTGCTTGAGAACTACTGAAAAATCTTATCTCTGAATAGAAGATTAAGGCTTAATTTTGTGAGGTCAGTATGAGGGTTTTGGAGGGCTTATGTAACTCCACAATGGTTGGTTCAGCTATTGCATTAAAAAAAAACCAAGTGCACGTCTTTCCTTTAGAACACTTCCCTACAACACTACAGAGTTTCATAATACATCAAAAGGAAGCTATCACACGTATTTCTGTCAGACATTATACACCAAGAGGCACATTACATATATATTTCATTCTTTTAGAGCTTAGGACTTCATACATTTTCTGATGTGATGAGATAAAGTATAATTTAATCACAAACATCAGAGATACCAAAGCAATTTACAGAATACGTAGTCCATCTTAAAAATGGAAGACAAGCATTCCCACAGATGGCCAGGTATCAAAGTCAGGGTTTAGCTGTAATTTTAGGCTACCCTCACTAAGTTTCAAAGTTACTCATTTCATCTGCTGAAAATTAGAACAGGATTGGACCTCCTGGAGGTATTTAGGATGTAGGTACATGACACCATACTGGCAAATAAGTACTGTTCTAATCCATATGTTCAACATAGTAACCCTCGATGCACAGGTGACATTCTGCTGAATACCTACAATTTGCAGATGAGGAGGTTCTGGTGCTTGCTGGATGCCTCTGGTTTATATTTACTATATTTCTTCACTAGAGTGCCAACAAATTAATTTTATTTGCATGGACATCTCATCCAGAGGAATCCTCAGCAACCCAGCGCTTATTGAAGTAATAAAACAAAATCCAAGCAATAAGCCTGGTGGGGTATATTCCCATTTAGGCTGGTACCCAAATCACGTTGACAGATGGTAAGAGAAACTAGTTGATGGGCTACAGCAAGGCAATTAATTTAGATCTTCTAGGTAGAAGCCTGTACAGTCTATAAAAACAAATTTTCCCCTCCTTTCACTACTGCAAACTAGTGCCAGATTTACAATATGCCATTTCCAATGAAGTTTTAAGGAATACAAAGTACTCTGGACATCAGCACTGTTGGGAAGTGGGTGCTACTCTGCCCGGTTGGCAGAACTATTTCTGCATTCAAGGGCATCCAGTAACATCAGCTACGTTCAATTTGAAAGCAATTGTGCTTCTGTTAGTAAACACCATCTCTGCATAAGAGGTTGCAATGTATTGTGGTGGATTTGCAAGTCTGCTTGGTTCCGTCCACTCCCGCTCTTACCCCTCAATTCATGAATGAAATCTACCTTTTGCTCTGAGTGCCTCTTCGAGGGCAAACAAAGCGAGTACACAGAAATTCAGCAAAATAACTGTGAGGAGGCACTGGTGGGACCTAAGGGAATGAAAAGGAAATCAGCCAGGATTACAGAAAGCATCTGAGCCCTGTGGCAGAGGGTTCTCACTGCTGAATTCAGTTTACCTGCAGAAACGTACTGTCTAGTCATGTGGAAGGAAACTAATAAGCTTACTTCTTCCAAAGGCAGCAGTTCATCACACCTGCAACTTCAGAGACTACAGCTTTACTCAGATGAAGTCAGGTGACAGGTGCCTCATTTTCATCACACCTGCCTAAATGAGGAAACCTCACTGATTGGTTGGAAAGGACATCCTTTATACCTCTCAGTACTAAAGATGTTGACTGACCATTCACTTGAGAGCTCAAGGAGCTGTTATTTTACTTTTTATCTCTCATTCTGCATTATAAAAACACCACAATACGATCCTTGAAATCATGTGGATAATATACACTACATTCCTATAGCAGTATCTTCACACCCATACTGACATGAACAGCTGAATGCAACCTATACTTCAGAAACAAATTGAGTAAAACTCATCTTCCCTCTCATCACATAACATTATGTCAAAGATGAGACTAATCCTCATGAATCACACAATCCACTTCCTTGAGGCACTCAGCTACTTGAGTCATCCTTCAAGCTTATCAGCAATTTGACCAAAACACCAGCAAAAAAAAGCCTCACAACTGCAGACACGCACGTGGGTGAGACAGGTTGGCCCTGGCTGGAAAGCAGGTACCCACCAAAGCCACTCTGTCACTCCCCTCCTCAGCTGGACAGGAAAAGAAAACATGACCAGCATTTAATGGATATAGTTAATGATGCTTCTGCTCCAAAAAAAAAAGTGTCCAAGACAGCAAGGATGATAATCAGAAAGTGTTCAAGTTTTTACTGTAGAAATCAAAATCTGAAAATTCAATTCCCTTTTTTTATTTTTCCTTTCAAAAGCACACATGCAAGATACTGACGGCAAAATAAAAATGGCACCACACTACACGATGAACCACTTTCTCCTCTTTCAACTACTCTATTAAAATTTTCATTAGTGGGAAGTAAATGGATAGCAAACAGATGACGAAGCACAGTCTTTCCTCGTACTATGGTGCAGCCCCAGGACATCACAACTACATGCTTTCTCCCAAGACAAGCATCAAAGGCAAGCAAGTGTACTTGCCCAAATGGTACAACCCAGAGCAGATTTGTGCTGGCTCCAGCAAGCAGTTATCAGGGCCAGTCAGATACACCAAATTTGGACAAGGCATGTTCTCAGAAGGGAGCATGGTGTATAAAGGGTGATAGACTGTAACAAAAATACACAAGAAAAAAAGAAAAGCATGAAGAATTGAGGCTGGTGCAAGCAAAGGGTGAAGAGCAGAGTTGAGAGGAAGCAACAAGATCCATAGTTAGTTATTTCTACGTGTATGAGAGAGGTAAATTTAAAGTTTTAGAACACACAAAGACACGTGTTACTGTAATAGACTGATAAAATGCTTTCAGCAGCAGCTGCCTGTCCTTCCCAAAGAAGAAACATGCTTTGATCTGTCTTCACCAAAATCCTAAATGAACCAGAAAAATTTCTAGAAATGTAGTTGTTAAAGTTCTGCCTAAAATACAAAGAAAAGTCATGGCCAAAGCACTCAGCCACAGTACTCTGGCATGCTTTAATGCCCCTTGGGAAAAAAAAAAAAAATCAACCAAACAAAAAACCCCAAACACCCCACAAAATCACCAATGCAGTGGGTTTGATGACTTGCTTAGAGGCTGTGTTATCTTTTACAATCTCTGCTCATGCTGAATGTGCTTTCTTGAGCTGCTGAAGCAGACAGCATGGGCTGGAGGTCATTCATTTAATTGTCTTGCCAACTGGATCTTCTTTAGGACAAACCCCAAGGGCACTCTCCCTAAAGCTGTCACTAAAACCAATGGATCAGACTTTTGAGCACCAGCAGTGACTACAGCCAATAAATAAAAACTGCTCAGAAAGTCAGACTTGAAGAAAAAGATTAAGAAAATTAGAATTCAGTTATTCCAGATGCTTGGTTCATCCATCTCTTATCAATCTGCTTGTAGATTAATCAATACCTAGATAGCAAAAGATTTCATACTCACAGTGACCTTGCAAAATATTCCAATGACAAATTCAACCAGGCACAACA
Organism: Bombycilla garrulus; assembly: GCA_013400315.1. Lineage (NCBI taxonomy): Eukaryota > Metazoa > Chordata > Aves > Passeriformes > Bombycillidae > Bombycilla > Bombycilla garrulus. Next base: position 105,866 of record VXBU01007103.1, read on the forward strand.
ACAAGACTGTTCGCTACAGAGGCTGTGAATAGTGGGAGATGAAATTAATATTGAAGTCACAACAGTGTACTTTTCCCTAATGCTGAATACAACATAACAGCAACATATCTGCTTTCCACACCCTTAGTGAGGAGATGAGGTAAGGGTTTACATTTCTGCCCCATGTTCTATTCTCCATTGCGCTGACACAGGCACTTGGAGTAAACCAAACCAAAAACTCATGTCTTGAATTATTTTTCTGGATCATTGAACTGGTTTCTCTCACGAACTTGCACGGCAGAGTCAACACCATCCATGCAATTGCAAAAACAGTGGAAATGTTCAACTTGACATCACTGCCAAGATCTCAACACTGCCCAACAGTAATGTAGACAGTATCAAATACAATTCATTAAATATTCATTACTCTACTATTTTCAAACAACACACAAAAGCCACCAAGAAAATGTAACCTACCATGTGCTAACCTCAGTGACCAACAGTTCTCCGATCACAAACAATCAGAAAAGGATTAAAAACCCCTGCACCTCATCTCTCCCCACCTTTTTATCATTAAGAAATTTAAAAACATAAAAATATTGAGATTTCTGTTTTGTATAGACTTGCTTCTATACTTCCCACTTACTGCTCCATGTAGCTCTCAAATACTGAAGAGTAGAACAGAAGATGGTTTCATTTCCTCTTTAATGATTATGTCATTTTAAAAATAGGTTAGAGAAGCACTGACCCATCAGACACCTTGAGTTTTGACCAGTATTAAAGTTCATGAGTTCAACTGGTGACAGCTGCTTTCCCACATTCCTCTTCAGCTGTTCAGCCCACTTGAACCTTGCTAACACAGCACTTCTTGTCTTTCCCACCCCTCAAGTGGTGTGTCTGAGAGGATTCCTGACACAGAGCAGCATCTGTACCATTCTCTACACAAACTGCTTCATCTCACTGAAAGGTAATGTAACCAAGTAGCCTTTTAGTGCATAAGATTTGCTCTAGTGATCACACCCCCTGGTATTTCAGGCTGGATACACATAGCATTTTTAAACTACAGCTCTGCTTTCACTTAAGAAAAATATGCAATTAGAGAAGCAGACAAGGACAGAAAGCTTAAATATTGCTTTACTAGCAGAAACCACAGGTAGAAAAACCCACAGGGTTACAAAGATCTACACATCATGATCCCCAGTAGTCACAAGCTGAAATTGTTCAAACAATCATCAGCACTTCAAACTTCATTAGGGAATACAGTTCTGTTTCTGCAGCTGGAATGAGGAACCCGTCTCAAGTATGAAATTATACTTGGTTTGCCTTGGCAAGGTTTTGGCTGCAGGGGTGGCTTCTGTGAGAAGATACCAGTAGCTTCATAAGAGCTGAGTCTGGTTTGGCCATCAGAACAGCTGGTGAGTGATCTCTCCCTGTCCTTATCTCAAACTAAAACCCCTTTGCTGAAGTTTTTCCCCCCCAGTCTAGCTGAGGAGAGGGAGTGAGAGTAGTGTGGTAGGCCGAGGAAGGAAAGGATAAGCAGCCCTCACTGACTCCTTGTATCTGCCCAGGAATGACCCTACCTGCAAAACCTCTCCTTCCAGAAGGGGAGTAGGCAGGAAAGCCTTGGCTGCAACACAGTAGGAGTGAACAGCCTGTTAAATTTCTTTGCCATGAGCCACCGTCACTGTTTTGTCACTTCCATCATTAAAGGTGTTCAGTTTGCCTACGCCAATCCTTTCATAGCCTTCTGCTTGGGGAAACATTGTGCACAAAGATGTAAAGAAAACAGTAAGAAGCGAGAAATGAGAGACTCACTGCAGTTAAGGATTCAAAGCTGATGAAGTAGAGGGTTTTAGGTTATTTTTAAACATTGATGCAGTACTGTAATGTGCTAAAACCTTAAAAGCCAGCATCATAAGACACACAGCCTTGGATTCTGTAATAAAGCCCTTGCAGCACACCAGTCCATGTGTCAATAATTGAGCTTCAGGGTTTTCTTCTTCTTTTTCATTTTTTTCCCCCTTAAATAGTGGGCTGATATTCAAACAGGAATATTAATTACTTCATTGAATAGAAGTGTCCTAGGGCTTTTTATCTCCTGCTCAGCGTATTATGATGTACTACATGGATTAGACTGCACCAGCTGCTAATTTTTTTAAACAGTGTTCACTCAAACCTTCAGTATGTTTGCCATTATGCAGGAATTGTCAGGTCAATTAGAACGAGTGCAGCCAAAGCTCAAAAAGTGGTTATTTCATTACTACAGCAATAAAGCTGAATAAAGGACATGGGAGACACAATGATGTTAAGAGAGAAGAAAGTTCTTCTAATGGCCAGACAGACATTACTTCATGGTCAGAAAAAAGTTGTAACTAGTTCACAGCCCCGGTATGGATTTCTATATGACCTTGAATCAGTTCTCACAATTCTCACCAGGCATATTATGGGATCTGAGATCCTCAGCCAAGAAGTACTAGAACCATGCAAAATTAGGAACTATTTCAGAAACATCTGCCCCACCTTCTGGTTTTTTTGGTTTTTTTTAATGCAGGTGACAGTCAGTGACTTCAGTAAGATACTAAAACTTCCTTAGCACAGCCCTTCCACACTCACTCATACTTCCCTCTCCTTAGGCTCCTTATTTAACCACCTCAAATACACACAAAGTGACCCGTAGCTGGAAAATTCTAAGGGGCGAAAACATTCCAGACTTAAGATTTAGCAGTGAATGGATATTTACTAAGTACATGGAGCAGACACAGAGTGGCATCGGTTAGTCAGGTTTTACACATCCCTGCCCCTCCTCCAGAGTTACTTTAAAGACAATAAACTTTATAATGAAGTATTGATAACATCTTCCCATTTAGGCTAACAGGCTTATCACGCACTCCACCACTGAATATGCTGTTTTAATTAGCAAGATGGATCTCACAGCTGATATGTTCTGTTGTGCTATAATTTCTGCCTTTACAGTAATTTTCTTCTGTTTTTCACAGTATAATGTGCTATAAATCCTACTTAGGCTGCCTCACTGGCCTGTTGCTGCTCAGAGTCAATCTTTCAGGCCCTCCGTTTCCATGACAACTTCCTGCCATCCTCCCATTTGCAGGATTATCCTACAGCCCCCTGGGGAGACTGTTTCCAGTCTGGATGTTGGATGTTCATGGGCTCCCAGATCTGGAGCTCCCCTCAGCCCGCTCTTTGCCTCCAGTAGGTTTGGTTTGCCCAGCCTTGCCCCGCTGTCTGTGCCCAGGGTTGCACCCAGGGAACTGGGCACCCGTCCTCTCCTTTCCCTCTGGAACAGGGGTGCTTGGAAGACTAACACAGACTTGGCTGGTTTAATCCCTGAACAAGTCACGAACAAATCAAATAACCTGCGCTCTCACTCCAGGGCTTTTTTTTTTTTTTTAATTTTTCTCTGCATCCTTCTCTCCCACATTCAGACTCCATGCACGCATTTCAGACTACAAGCACACACCCTTAGCTGTTCTAAACGTTCAGCTTTTGTCATGTTACCTCTCTCATATTCTTCTTTCCCCCTGTTTTACCTTGCCTTCTTGTTCCTTTTTTCCTCTCTATAATATTTCCTCATATACTACAATGCTTTCTAAATTCAGCTGTGATGATCCAGAAACCATTACAAGGTCATCCATCAACTGCTCCTGCTCCCCCAGGTCATACACCACATTCCACTAATACTTAATTAAATTTCAGTCCCTGAAAAGAAAAGCAGGATTTTTTTTTTTTCTCTCCTATGGGTCTCCTTGTTTACTTTTCCTTCAGTCTCATTTTGAGTTGTGAAACATTTATAAGTTAGGAGCCAGTATCAATCCCTCCATGCTATTTCAAGGAAGGAAAAAAAAAAACCAAAAACACCCTAGGATTGGCTAAAGGAAAGGCAGAAGGGCTACACCTGAGATAGAAACTTCTCTGAAGTCACAGTATAAAGACAACAATTAAGAGCCTCCAAACATGCAGGCAGTGGGGAAACAGCATTTCTCAGCTTTCCCTCTACACGACCTATTGATTCTCCAACCTTATTTCTGTTTTTATGGATGCAGTTCTCTATAAACAAAGGTACATAACTGTTAACAAGAAGAAACACTTTAGGGATATACCCACCCCCTAACCTTAGGCATCCAATAAAACTCACAGCCTAAGTTAACAGTTAGCCTTAAGGTTGACACTTTATGAACAGACAGGATCTGATAAACCAAGCTCCCCCAAGCTTTGGCCTGGCCACCAAGCTAAAAGCCCAGGCTAGGTGCTTCAGGTAGGCTGGGTGAAAAACAAACCTCCTTAGAAAAGATTCTTCCATAAGTTTGTCATTTCCACAGACCTAAGCAATATCTGCAACATGGCAAGTCTCCAGCTGGGCTGCAGTGAGGTATGACAGACTTGGGCACAACAGCACCTCATCACACCCACGGCAAAGTTAAAAAGCAAAAGGACTTGTGCATGGAAAAAACAGGAACATTCCCATCCTTTACTCTTCAGAATAATGACAAAGGAAGCTGTACTAGACAGCAAAAGGAATCCCAGGTGTGAGTCCCTCTAATTGAGAGCACACATTATGGTATTAGATTGCTGATAAAGGGAAATATCTCATATCTTAGCTGGAGACAGAGTATTAGCAGCTACAAAAATGCTGGAACTCCTTCATAATTCAGTAGCATCTCTACAGTCTTTACATTTCCACTTTGGTCTAAATTTCCAAAAGACAACCTGGGCTTTGAAACACCTGCTGCCCTTTTAGCTCCAGACATGGCTGTAAACAGAAACCTTTACAGAGAAGCAGAAAGTGCAACAAAAAAATTTGGATCAACAAAAAATACACTTTCCCTAGCCTCACTTGAGAGTTTTTTGGATTTTTTCCCCCCCACTAAATATTCATCCTATCATCAGTTTATATTCAATAGATCTCACTATTAATGTAAATAAGACCATATAAGACCATCCTGATCCCAAACATTTAATAAGCAAGATTATTTTATTCACCTTGAGTAATATGGACTGTAATTCACCTTTTAGAATTTGGCTTTTATACAAACTGAGAAGTCTGATTTTAAGACTCATAAAGGATTATACACAAAAGAGGTGAGCAAATATTAGAAAATACAGAATCAATCTCCATTAAGAAAATTTACACAGAACTAGGGATATTTTCCAGATTTACAATGTCCAGAATTTTTTTTTGCTCATATTAAGGACAATTTCTTGCTCTTGTTAGTCAGGATCACCTTTCATCTTGCACACGAATGCTTCAGTAGCTAAATGAAGCAATACTTAGCCTGTACATATTCCATATTTCCTGCCAAGATCATATTAAGTGCCTCAGATCACACACTTTATATAGATTGGCAAGTGTAACGTGTTTGTCACAGTTATCATAGGAATTTCAGCACCTTCATGAAGGTTTTCTCTGAACTGGATAAAGTGCTGAGCTAAAGCATAGTTTAAATTGTTTTTTTCTCCTCAACCTGTTTCTTGTTTTAGAACAAGACTTTGGACTCCCTCGACCCAAGCACCCCATTTGTTCCAATTCATACAACCTGTTGAGAGGTTTTATTTGAATTGACACTGCTGTAATACCTACATAATTATTAATTACTGTTTTTAAATGGTACATACGAAGAAGATGCACTCCATGCCAGATCTGCACTCCACCTACTCTGATGTTCCACCCCTGATGGTTGTCAGCACCAGATACTTCACAGTATCTCCTTTAACCTCTGATTGACTCCTACTGATAGCCTCCCTCCCCTTCTGACAGAGCTTAATACAAAATGTCCTTCACCTTATTCAGGCGAACAGAACCGGTTCAGATGAGTCTCAGATCCCTCATCTCAAGCCACTGCCTCACTTGAGCATTAAACATTCAGTAAATTCTCCAGACTATGTCCATGAATTCATCCAAGCACACATCTACAATAGGGTTTTAGGGAGTTCATGAAATCTCTGCTGCTCTAATAAGGACTTTCCACACACATGGTAGAAGAGCTATCCTGCTTCTAGCAGGACTATAGAGATTCCAGAAAGCTAAGAGCTCACAAGGACCACGAATGCCAAAATTTTAGTTAATTTCCCTCAAAAGGTTTACTTCTTCCTGCACCAAGAAGTGGGGCTTTGTCATATATGAATACACACACATATACACATATATTTTCCAAATTCTACTTTGACAAGAAATTTGAAATCGATGTCCCTAATGATACCCCCAAACACCTCATAAATCAGTGATACGTTTCCATAGTGACACTACACTGCACTGACAATGGCTCTGACTGTGAGGACACATGGCTAAATCATAAGTCAGCCCCCGAGCTCGATGAGCCCAAGACAGTCATGCCAGTCAGTTGATAAACTGGAAACAGTTCTCAGAAACTGGAAAAGCGTTCCTTACAACTTGCAGCAGAGTGTTCCAAGGCCTCTCTTTTATAAAGTAAGCTGCTGCTCTTTGTCACTAATGAACTGCCTCCTTTTGCAAGAAAAACAATAAAAAACCATGAAGTTTTTCAGAAGTATCAGCTAACTGGAATGTTGGCTGTTGTGTTCTCACTCCCCCTTCCACTGTGCAGATCTCCACCCCACACTGTGGTTTTCACCACAAGGCAGACAGACAGCTGAGTTCTGATCCATCTAGGACCAGAAAAGTTGCTTTATTGGAGGGGTTCTGGTCACTTTTGGGCGATTAAGGTCACGTGGATAACAACTCTTCACCTGAATTCCAATGGCAGCACCTGCTTAAGGCTTGAATCTTAAGAGCAGCAGCCTTCACTTAAAGCTGGCTTATGCTGTCACACAACATCCTGATGCCTTCACCAGCACAAGTGGAGAGCTTGGCTCATTTCTGAACTCAAGGAGGGTGCAGAAATATCATGTTCTTATTAAAATATTTTAGATGAATAGATTATTTCTGCACACCTCACAAAACAAAAAAAAACCCAAACAAACAAAAAAAAACCCCAAACAAACAACAACAACAAAAAAAACCAAACTCAAAAACCAACCAAATTCATACGAAAATAAAAAAACACAGAAGTCACAACTTGCTCAGAAGCTTTCATAGGTTTCAAACTCCTGAAAACTCACAGTATGATCAAATCTTTGTTCAGGACAACCCATCAGTGGTAAATTGACTCCGTGCAAACAGTACCACACAATTCAGCTCCCTAACACACACAAACTGCAAACAGTCAAGACTGTGATTATGTGAGAATTGCTCTAATACTCCTCTGACAGCACTCCAGCTGAGAAGTCTCCCTGAGCAGTGAGCAGCTGTTGTGTAGTATTTACATTTACTGCTTATCCTGGAGAGTGCTCTCAGTACAAACTCTCCAGTGTAACCTGCGAAAGGATGACATATTAATGACTACCTGAGGTCCAAAAAAACCCCCTAATCCCCTCCAAACAAACAAACAAGCAATCATGATCTGTATTGTGAAACACAATACTTTTTAAAAGCTGGAGGGCCAGATAAAGAACCTTTAAAACTTTCCTTGTGGACTCAACCATTCCAATTTCAGCCCAGATATTCAGAGAAGTTTTGCTACACAAAAACCTTCTCTGCACTTTGCACTTTTGCTGAACCTTTCAATAAGAGACTAGACAATGCCCAGAGACTGGACATCTCTCCACGAACATTTGAAGGCAGCTGTGCATCTGTGGAATAAGAATGAGGGAGGTTGATGGCCTTTTGAGCAAGAATAACTCACATGTTATGGATAAACAACAGGTTCCTGACTCTTTTTTGCTATGTTCAATATCTGTTATCAACAATGTGAATACGCCAGTTTTTAAACAAAGAGTTGGATTTTTCTGACAACAGCTCATCCTACATAGAAATGTATCAGATACTGAAATACCATGTGTTTTGGAAACAAAATTATCCTCATCAAAAAAAAAAAACCCAGGAAATTCAAGGAAAAAACAGAAGGAAATATTGCACTTATCTAAACTATGACATTAACCCGGGAAACTACTTCAGCTAAACTTGTTCCAAGAGTTGAGTAATACCCCTGAGAAAGCACAAATTGCTGGTAAAAGCAGCAACTCAACGATACTGGCTGGATGGAAATTAAGATAAGCATCTCAATTTTCCTACCACAGCATTACCCAGTCTAGGATGCAGAAACATTTCCTCCTGATCCTGTTATTTCTCACATGCTGTACGTAGCATTATCTAGGGATACAGGTAAGGTACCAGTTAGCTGGAAGTCTATTTTGTTTGATAACAAAATTTATGCTCTCCAGACTGTACAAAAATTGGGTAATGAGCTTGCAAGCTCTGTTCCACTGCATTTTCACAGGAGGCTCTTGGTCTCCAGGTACACACGAGCAGGGAGAGGCAGTTTCTCCATATGCAACTGCACTTGGTGTCACTGGGCCACATGATGGGCATGTGCTGCTGGGACCATATGTTGAAATTCAAAACAGACACTTCAAAGCATAAGCCATGCCAAGGTCAGAATCACAGTACTTCAAAACAAAATGTCAAAGTCTCTGGCAGACCAGGATTAAAAAAAAAAAAATATATATATATATAAATTAAAGCCTGCTATAAAACTTTCAATGACAGATTTCACTGGTTCATCATGGTTATTCATTACCAGGTAAATAAAAATTGATTTCACACATCCTGACTCAATAAACTGTTTTTCAGCTGTTTCTGAGATAAATATTACCCAACTTTAAAACTACATTAGAACACATCCATGTCAGCATGACTACTGCAGGTTTTGTTTGGTGACAAAGGTCAGTCAATATGAGGAACTACTTTGCTTATGTACCTAAACTTGTATATACATTAGGTTTTTCTCAATTTTAATATCCATAATAATACTTAAGACAAACATTAACTAATTAAGAAATAAGAAGTGGGATCTACTAAAGAAAATCTGACTCAGACCAGACTTTTCTTGTGTGAGCCACACACCCATTGCTGGAAGTGTAACACAACTTTTCTGTTCCAGTACAGCTTTTATCCTAAAAGGCCTTATATGTGTCAGAAGACAGAGAGCACTCTTGATGTCTTCCACATTGACCCACACCTGACAGGACATCCCCTCTAGTCAGAAACAATCCCTTCCATCCCTGTCAATAAATAGTACAAAAGAAAAGAGGAACTGAACGCCCCCTTCCATCCCCTAAAATTAAAATGCCATGTCTTACTCTTTTTGCAATATTATCAGGCACCTCCTTACGTGTCTATATATAACTCTCTCTTTTCAGAGATGCCACTTGAATCCCAAGATGCACACAGCTCATCTTGGCATCTTGGGCCCAGTTTTCCAGTCCCGTACGCATTCTCAGGATACCTCACAACCCAGCTTCCCCAGCATTTTCAGATTTTTTTTTTTTTAAACCTCTTTTTTTTTCTTATTCCATCCATAAGCACTAGCCATCCATGCTTTTCTCTGTACATTCCACTTCCACACTCTGTCCCCTCTCGAGCTTGAGAGCACTGATTGCATCAAATTGGGCATAGTTACATTTAGTGGCTCAGCATCCAGCGAGGACAGGCTCCAGCCATTTGAAATCTCCATTTAAGCTCCCAGCTGAGCTTGCAGGCTGAGACAGGATGCACTGAAACTTAGATGGACACTCTACTGCCAGTGATTGACTCATTGGAGCCCTGTACCCTGGGAATACTTCAGATGCACAATGTGTGATAACCTTGCACCCATCTGTGCGACGTGACGTGCCAAGAGAAGGCAGAGAAGGAACGGTCCTTCCTCACACCCTACGTACACAGGCATAAAGAGCCTGCACGAGTCATTTTCACAAGTTATGCAGCTGCTGACTCAGGATGCACTATCAATTAAAGAAATCTTTACTAACCTGGAGGTGAGAACACCTTTTGTACTCTGCAATATTTTTTTCCTAGACCAAGGAGCATCAGGTCAGGCACAGCAGTAGTCTGGCCCAATGAGCAGCTTGCTTGTGCTGGATCATGGTGGCTGCAGCAAAATACTTTTGCTTTCCTATTTCTTCTCAAATACTGGCCTAAGGTGAGTGCAACACATCCAGACAGGGCTACCTGGAATGATAAGCTAGGTATGTTTTTGAAGCACTTTTCAAAGCAGCAAATAAAAGTGTGGCATTTCTTCAAAAGTAAACAGGACAGGCTAGTTAGAGTACAGATCAGCCCTGTGTAAATTGTTCAATCATATTGGCATTAAGTGTGGAAGCACTTCCAAACAATGGAACACAGGTTTGTACCTTCTGCTTAGCATAAGAAAAGGTAGTTCTTTCACCAACAGAAATATTTGGTTCTTAGAGTGGTTTGTCTCTGAATAGAAGAGCACTGCCCAAAAAGAGGACAAGCACAATTATGCTCTATTAGTCATATGAGCACAGAGGCAAGGGGGACAAAAAGGGGAGAGCTTGCACAAGATTGGAGAATGGAACAAAAAAAAAAAACCCCAAAACAAC